>CBVK0104148737.1:0-13227 GCA_900067695.1 Picea abies
TATGACACAAATGCGTATCTTAGAAATATTCTCTGCATTAAAGGTATTAAATTCTTGGCAGCTGCGTCAGTACTTTCACCATAAAATGAGTTAAAGGAAAATTAAAGGTCTGTGTTTTCAACCTTATTCTCGCTCTTTCTATCAGAAGTAAGTCGCATCTAGCTGAGCTTACACACCTCTCTTCTGTGATATGTTTTCATTCCAATACGAAAGATATGGCACCAAAGAAGGGACTCAAGAAGAGTGAAGACACAACTGATATTTCCATCCCAGAGGGAGATTTCATATCCGACACCACGCCACATGCTATCGACTCGATCAAATCATGGAGACAAATTTATGAAAATATGGACTATGAGATAAAAAATTCCCTTAATGATTCTGAGAATCACCTTCAGGACATAGCAGAATCTGAACTTCACAAGATTGCAACACGCCCACAGCTTATGGCGTACAACGACATGATCAGTTGGGCTTTAGAGAAGGTTGATATTCCAATGAGAAGCATTTTAAATTATCAAGGGGCCATTATTGGCTCATTAAGACTTGAACATATCCAGGTTATGTACAAACTCTCACCCAATCCTAAATTCATTTACAATGCTGAATTTATAGTTGAATTTCAGAGAAAGGAATGCACTGAGACAAACCAAACTTACCCTGATTTAATCAAAGGCTGGTGGAGGTGTCCATCACAATTTAGGGCAGATACCCATGGAATTTATGCCACAGCTTCTTTGAATGAGTACATGGTTTATGTAGCCATGATGTTGTGCAGACTCTTCGGCAAAAAGAATCCATGTCATTTCCCCACATAATGGGTTCCCTTTTTAGAGGAAGCATCAGAAGGATATAGTTTCAAATGGGACAAGATTTTATCCGATAACATAGCCAAAGAGGTTTCAGATTACAAAGCTTCAAGATCCTAAGGTCAACCAGTGGCCTTTTACATGTCGACATACATCATGGGCACAATTTGTTTTATGACTCCATTTCCCCTGATTAAATGGAGTTGGAACATAACCTACTCTGAACCCATTCACGAGTATCACTCTGAGCTGTGAGAAGAAAACGCAAAAAAATCGTTTTACGAAATTTGTCATTTCGTGGTAATACTAATGCATAAAATATTTTTCAGTTGTGACCCTCCTTTCATTTCTGAAATAGTTTCAAGAAACCTCAAGCTGATAGTAGACTGTTTCATTGAAGAAAGCTTTTCCTACATCAGGGTTTATGGGTGCTCAATCCCCCCTCATGCACTTCCAAAATTCCTCTCGGATAGACTAGTGTGTAGGGAAGTGGCACACCAAATAGTGAAAGGCGGTATTGGAATAGAGCTAAAGGCGGCTCAAAAGAATTCCTAACCAATCTTCCCTATGTACATTAGGAAATTTTCATTACAAAATTTGGGGCATTCCAAGGTGGAAGAAGAAGCACTCGAAGAAGTCAAATTGTTAAATATTGAGTACAAAAGGCATGACCCTTACCAACTAGTGAACAAACACTTGATACACTGCAATATGAAAGCATATGAAAATGAGGATTCCCCTTGGTATGACATGTTCAAAAGGAATAAAACTTATAAAGAGGTGTTGGAACGAGTACAGACATTGTCGTCCACCTGCAAGCTAGCTTTCAGACCTCTCATAAGCATAGATGGAGTGGTATACCCCAAGTATTGCAAGGAGAAGAAATCACCCTCCCCCAAGAGAAAGAAAGTGTTCCCCCAGGCTTCGAACAGGAAGCACAGAAGGGAAATATCGAAAAAATCCCACAGGATATGGAAAGGCCCCCAACATACAAAGAGACCTTACAGACAAAAAAACCAGAGACCAAAGAAGAGAAAAGGTCTGGAAGACCACCCAAGTCTAGTAAGCTTAATACCCCTTCGTCACCTGGTGTTGATGTCAATACGCCTAAGGTGATAGGAGGGAAAGTATCTATAGAGCTAGGAAGTCCCATAGCTTCCTTAACCCCCTTGCAGTCCACTTTTGGATTCCCACAGACAAGATCCCTATTTGTTGATGACCTCACCTCTATCCTCATAAATGAGATTCCTCCTTCTAATTATTTTTTCAACAGAAAAAGGAAGGTCATCCTGAAACAAGAGATGCATAAGAAGGAGGGGAATAGGGTTAAAAAGCATAAAGTCTTGATAGATGGACATAATTTGGAGGAGGAGGATTTCGCTACAGAGATAGAAGGCTCCATGGGAGCCATGGCAACAACAAACTTTTTTACCGTGGGAAACATGAGAACAAGGATAAAGAAGAGTGATAACATGATAGCTCAGTTACAAGATCAGTTAAATAATGATGAGGAGAACATCAGAGAAGAGGTGAGTAAAATCTTGGAGCAGACCAGGGCTGCCGAAAGGCTAGAAATAGATGGACATAATTTGGAGGAGGAGGATTTCGCTACAGAGATAGAAGGCTCCATGGGAGCCATGGCAACAACAAACTTTTTTACCGTGGGAAACATGAGAACAAGGATAAAGAAGAGTGATAACATGATAGCTCAGTTACAAGATCAGTTAAATAATGATGAGGAGAACATCAGAGAAGAGGTGAGTAAAATCTTGGAGCAGACCAGGGCTGCCGAAAGGCTAGAAATTCAATTACTCAAAACAAGCCTGGACGAAATGAACTAGAAGATACAGACAAGTTAGGTGCAAGTTGCTCAGCAAAAGGAGCATGCAGAACAGTTACAAGCTAGGTTAAATTTGATGGAAGGTTAGGTCATATATCTAAAAGCTTTCAGGCCCAGTCACTGGAAGTGCATTCAAAAATAGAAGTTGAATAGCAAAAATATATTTCCAGGATAGAGATTATTCAGAGTTACTTTCAAGAAGCAGATAATGACTTTGATAATATTATCCTGAAGGAAAAAGAAGCCAAAGAAGAAAGGTTTACTCTCCAAAAGGAAATCATATACTCGGCAAGTGAAGAGACATCCAAAACTACGAAAATATCAGCCACAGAGCAGATCAGAGGCGGCATCATGCTCAAGCTATGGGAAACCAACATAACTGAAAACAAAAGAATAGTCAAGGAAATTAGAGATGACTGCGAAGAATTTTTGATCTTTTAGACAAAGGATCATTGAACATTGGAAAAGGAAATTGTACAGGACTTCTGTGATAGATTAATATTCTAAGACATCAATTAAATTTTAGAGAAAATTTGAATGAAATTCAAATAGAAATTTCATAGCTAAGGGAAATGCATGTCACCCTAATAGACAGTTTGTTAGTTGAGCCCAACTTAAAACTGCAGTCGATAAAGTTTGCGGATAAAGGAGTTGAAGACCGTCTTTCCAGGATACAAAGAAAGGTTTATCTGTTCGAAGCAAAAGACCTTCCAGAACCCCCCAAAAATTTTACATGGTTCCTAGAGAGATGCATTGAATGTATTGGATCGAAAGAAGGAGAGTCATCAACAAAGTAAAAGTATCATTTGAAAGATCTTTACTTCCAAGAAAACAGAAAAATTGAGAAGATCATGCAAACGATTTCGGATCTATTTTTAACAAATAGTTAGTCACTAGGAATTAGGAAATCACCAATCGTCTTAAGATTGGTAGTTTTGTATAAATAGAACTTTTCAAGACTAAGAGGGGGATTTTTTCTAGATGAGATTGTAAAGGGAAAATTTCATTTTTCCAGAATCAATATAATATAGATTGAAGATTCTAGATCTTGTCAAGCATGAGTTATGTATTTCTTTGTCATTCCATCTTTTGTTTCATACCTTCGTCAAATGCTTTCATGATGTAACTTCTATTGTGGTGATTGAACATTCAGATTATCTAACCCTTTGCATTTTTTCCTTTGTATCAGCTATCAGCAGATATAAGACCTATGCACGTTTTAGAACTCTGAAATTATATACTTCTTCAAAATTATCATCCCTCTTTCTTCTATTAGCATAAAATGAGATTCCTCTTTAATTGATGCCTCATTTTTAAATCACCAATCGTCTTAAGATTGGTAGTTTTGTATAAATAGAACTTTTCAAGACTAAGAGGGGGATTTTTTCTAGATGAGATTGTAAAGGGAAAATTTCATTTTTCCAGAATCAATATAATATAGATTGAAGATTCTAGATCTTGTCAAGCATGAGTTATGTATTTCTTTGTCATTCCATCTTTTGTTTCATACCTTCGTCAAATGCTTTCATGATGTAACTTCTATTGTGGTGATTGAACATTCAGATTATCTAACCCTTTGCATTTTTTCCTTTGTATCAGCTATCAGCAGATATAAGACCTATGCACGTTTTAGAACTCTGAAATTATATACTTCTTCAAAATTATCATCCCTCTTTCTTCTATTAGCATAAAATGAGATTCCTCTTTAATTGATGCCTCATTTTTGTTATACAACTATATATTTCTCTTTCTTTCTTCATTCCATGCACTGTCTCTTTTAAATTTGACTCAAATACTAGAAATGGCCTTTACTTCTGTTATACTATTGATTCATAATTGGGAATTTTTATTTTTATTATTTCAAACCAGAAATTTGCAACCCTTGAAAATAATTTTGACTTACAAAAAGGAAATCCTTAGCTTTCATGACTACTCTAGTTACCAGACATCCTAATATAGAACCCAGACTATCAGATCAGACAAGCATTGCATTAAACCTATTCAATACCATATTACAAACAACAAATACATGGGTAGAACTTGAACGTTCATGGGTTGTGATTGAAAGAGATATTAGCATCCAAGAACAATGTGAAGCTAGACAGAGACAGTTAAGGAACCAACTTTGATCTCGCTTTCCATTAAACTGGTTTTTACCCATTAACTATCTCTACCTTTTTGGATGCCTTGATGGTATACTTTAGAGCCTTAAAGTATAAACTCGGGAACAACAGGTCATAGCATAATGGATAGATCAATGGAAGGTATTAGTGGTTGTCAAGAAAGGAGTAAAGAGAAAAGAACAAGCAGATGTTGGCACATCACAGAAATCAAGTAGCCCAACAACCAATACCAAAAAATCCTCACAGTGAACACAACCAATAGAAAGTGAAAAAATAGTCAAGAAGCCAAGAAAGAAGGAAGCAATACCAAGGGCCTCAGTGCTAGGAACTGAGCACGTGGAAAGAACAAATGGGGGAGTGAAGCATAAAGATAATATCACAACTCAAGAGATGGGGATTGGAAACCTGCGCAGATAGAAACACCACCAAAGATGAAATCAACAATGCAGACAAGAGAACAGAGGAAGATGGTGAATGCATAGAAGAAGGCCCCTAAGCTCACAATCACTGAATATGACATAGATTTGGTGGAATATAAGGTACATGATCGAGGAGAATAAGCCTTATATGTTGCATAACCACAAAGAGAAGAATTGATGAAGAAGTTAATAGAGGTCAAAGAAGTCTTGGAGAGCCTACATATCAACGTCTCACAACAGAAAAGAACAACATGAAAGGAGACAATACATGAATAAAATGAGACAGTACAAACAACAATAATGGGAAGTGCGACGTTCCAGATAATCCAAGGCATGCTACAAGAGGAAACCATGTAGAAACCTTTGGAGGATGTCAAATAGTTGGACTTGGTGATGTCCAATATTCCAACCAAGGTGTTATATAAGCTGCAGATGAGTGTTGTGCATGAAGTTCAGTCAAGGGCCAGGATGGATGTGACAAAATTGGAGACATCAAAGGAGGAAAAATAGATATTGGAGATAGCCCTCAAAGAAGTGCAGCTTGAGAGAGATGAAGAAAAACAATGCACAGAGAAATTAGAGAAAATACTTGAAGAAGTGTTGGGGGCATGTTGGAGCAGGATATTTTTGGGTACAATGCAGCAGACGAGGCAAGAAAATAAGGAATGGACCAAGGAAGTAGTGTGCACTAGGGAATGAGGAGAAAGTATAACAAAATAAAGTAAAGGAAGCAACGCATCGGGAATTAAGGAGAAGAAGTGCAGAGTCAAAGCAAGGAATGAAGACAAACCGCGCAAAGGAATTTATCTGGACAAGCCTAATCCAATAGGGTTAGGTTTTTGGTAGTCAATGTAATGGATTTTTACCCACCTTCTATAATCTAAATATGATATTTGAGGTAGATAGGAGATATATTTTTGGCATATTGAGAAGTATCTATAGAACCTTTTTGAGTTTGAGTCGCAGTGCTAGTTTTTGGTTAAGAGTTGTGGAGCTCGGGTTGTATCAATTTTGGAGAATAATGAAGTGTAATTGAGGGCCAGGTTGCAAGATGTGGAGCTTAGTGCGACATTGGTCAGCCTCACGGAGTATCTCCATTTCTATACTTTTGATATAATGTGCGCAACACCGAAATGTGATGAATAATAATAAGAAGCAGAAGATCTTTGTGGACGTAGCCCAGGGGGGGTGAACCATGATAGAAAATGGTGTTTCTATGTGTGTTTTATCTAATATGTTTCTTTTACATTATTTTTGATGAATGAAAGGATAATTGAATGAATTTGTTAGATTTTATTTACAACATGCAATAGAATAATATGATATTTTTTTAAGAATGAATGTTAAGTTTTAAAGGAATGGTGGATCTGAATGATGGTATGATAGATTGCATGTTGAAGTAGAAGAAGAGTAATAGTCCTAACATCCCCATGATTTCCATCCCTTCCATGACTGCATACATTTCGTTCCTGCAGTCACCCATAATCCATCTCAGGTGAGACTGCACATGCACTCTGTTCGTAGTGTTTCCTTCTAGTTTACTAGTGGGGCCGATGGTTTCTAGGTTTTTTTTGGATAAATAGGGTAGAACCTGGGTCATCCCATACATACAATAGCTATCATGTACCATAGTGACCAATTTTGGAAAGAATAAGCAAAACATATCATCAACAAGCAAGATTAAATATGCATTAAACTAAGAACAACAAACCACACAATTGGCAGAGTGATTTATGTGGAAACCCAATACGAAAAAAACCACAGGAAATGATAATCGATATTCTTATTATCCAAGTTATAATTACAATATCCAACCCATGCATACAACCATCCTCCTCTCATACACACAACACCTCAGTATTGCGTCTTGCTCTCACATACTCACTACACATTGCACACACACCTCTATGGGTATGATTGTATATATAACATCTCTCAAACAGTTAGACTAATTTATTATAATTATATCCACCAATTAAAAAATCTATTCACAGAAGAGTGCATGCATGCACATTCCTAATATAGCTTCATGCATGTCCATGTGACTGCATGGGAAATTCGTTGGCATGTTTCCAACAATCTCCACTTTGACAATAATTTACTTGATATATCATGTCCTTGATTCATCACCTTTTCTGGAAGCCAAGAGAATCCAAACACCATCACAGGTCTACAATGTATCTAACAATATCGTTACGTGAACATGCCTACACGATTCACTCAAATATGGACCATTCTTCCTCCATCAGTAACCTTTCTAATAAACCGATGCACTTGTCCCATTTTGATACGTGGACCTTTAGTCGAATGCACAACACTTACCCAATAGATCCTTGCATTATTTCAAGACATAACCTGAGGTAGATCTCCTCTCATCCAAATCTCATGAATCATAACCATAGAATAAATCACTACAACCACTATAGGTGATACTTGTGCTTCTGTGTTTGAAGCACCCATTTCCATGTTCTTCACCTGTTTTTTCCATGTGTCTACTGAAAACACCAACTGCATGTGAAATGTTGACCATTTCCCCATCGCAATCATCAAAATTCCTACTAGCATATAATACTTGAGACATATAACCATTTTCTTCTTCATCAATTAGGACATAAACCTAAATATAACTTACAACGGAAATCCAAAGGGATTTTACTGATTTCACATTATTCATACCGAATTTCCTGATCATATTCACCACATACTTTTGTTGTGATAACCAATATTACCATCCTTCCTATCTCTGTGTATTTCCATGCCCAAGATTTATTTGTCTGCTCCCAGATCCTTCATAACAAATGTCCTAACCAACTGATCCAACCTATTGATCTCAACCATGCTTGTTCATAACATATAACACCAAGATAATGAATATACCATAAACACAATGGTTATACTCACTTCTTGTAAAATTTGGCTCCCCTTGAAGGAATCAAACATCTTGTACCATTTTCCTGGCATGCTTCAAACCATACAATGATTCTTGAGTTTTCAAACAAATCTTATGTTGTGATTCTGAACTAACCATTCTAGTTGTTCCATATACATCCCCTTATCCAAAAAAATCCATGTAAAAAAATTTTAACATCTAGTTTTACTAACACAACATGAATAGAAACAATATTTTAACAACTGGTGAGAAATGTTAGTGGAAAATAATACCTTCCAAATCCCCTTCTGCTACCAGTCATTCTTTGAAACTTCATATTTTAATATGTTTGTTTTCATAAAAGGATATTCATCAAACACTACATCTCTGTCTATGATGATTATGTGGGTAGTAGGATCCCATAGTATGCACCCCTTAACATCATCACCATATCAAAGATCTACCTATTTGATCTAAGTCCCGCTTAGACTGTTGATAAAAAACATAATCATCACAACCAAATAATTTCACATTTGAGTAATTACCAGATGACATGTTCATACCTCTTCCTGAATCTTCCTTTCTTTTGCAACCGATGGTGACTGAGTTACCAGATAGCACAACCTCTTTTTTCCACAACTATTGATGCAAATTGGCATTATTGAACATGCCTATTTGATCCCAGCTTCCTTGCAATACTTTCTAAGTTCCATGGATATGAACTTACCTTGATCATATATTCTAAAACACTTGATTGACCTACCAACACATCAACCTTTCTACAGACCCACCTCTCTAACCTGGACACATTACTCCATATCAAACTTTGAATTAGAAAAACTTTGATGAATTAGAAAAACTTTGACCAAACCCTGCCAATCCAACCCAAGTGAACCTTTGCTGCTCACCTCCAGAGACTTCATACTGGAGTCTCAGTGCTCCATCTTAACATGAACATTCCCTTGACCAAATCTGACCAAGCCAGCTAAGTAATCCTTCATTGCTTACCTCCAAGACTTTTATAGGATTCATTACATGCAATCCATGAACACAATACCATGGAATACCTAAAAAACATGGACTTGAAAAACCACTTGCTTTGACCTCTACCTGGATTTTCTTCTTTTGTGGAGTCCTGTTTTGATGCTTGTTGTCTTTTCCAACAATCCTTATTGAGATGCCCATATTTTCCACATAACCAACATTTTTCCTTAACCTTACTATATTTTGACTTAGACCTGGCTATACCTTTCTTATCTTTCCCTCCTTCTGTAGATCAACCTCTAACCACCATTTCTTCTATTGTTGAGGTTTCCTTACTGGATCTTCTCCTCATTTCCTCAGACAATAGAGCTCCCAAAATAGTGTCATAATCGATGGGATCTGTTGAGCTAAACCACATAGTTTTGATCAGATGATCCCAAGACTCAGGCAATGAACACAGTAGCATAACTGCCTTGTCCTCAACTTCGTACTTTACTTCCATACTATATAATTGACAAATCAAGTATTGAAAACATTCAAGTGATCAACAATTTTCATACCTTCTTTCATCTGCAAGTTGTACAAATGCCTCTTCAAGAAGATTATATTTTTCAAGGACTTTTTCATATACAGAATATCTAGTATGTTCCACAAACCTGCTGTTGTCTCCTCTTTAGCGATGTTAAACAGCAATTCATCTTCCAAACACAAACGAATGGTACTAAGGGCTCTTGCATCCAGATCTTCCTAGTCCTTGTCTGTCATTCTTTCCAGTTTCTTTGTCTTTCCAACGAATGCTTTTTGCAATCCTTGTTGAACAAGAAGATACTGCATCTTAAGCTTCCATAGCGCAAATTTATTCTTTTCACTAAATTTCTCCACCTCAAACTTAGAATTCTGCAGTTTCTCCATTAGTAGAAAAATCCAAAACCACTTCTTATAAAACCAAGCCTTTATATGAAAAAATAACCTTCTAGTTCAAGATTGACCCCAAAAATAATGGTTTAAAGGTTTTAAAAATATTTAATAAATATTTTATACCTTAATAAAACCTTTTACCCAAAACCACAAAAGTTCAACTCTGAAACAATATAATATTCATATCCTCCCAATAATTATTTTTTTATATGGAATCTACCTTTTAAACATCCACTCACTCGTTTAAGAATGTTTCGAACTTAAAACATTCATCTCACAACCATGTCATGCATAATAAGACAAATTCAATCTTCCACCTTTTTTATATAATAAAGTTGATCCTCCACCTCAACTTGTAAACTTCATACCAAATCGAAAAACTTTTAATTTTTTAGATCGGCGCCATGTGAGTGTGAAATGGAGCACTATCGATGCTCCCTTTTTTATATATCGATGCTCCTTGAGTGTGGATGGGGGAGTGCAAATTTTCCAACGCTCTGTGGTGCACAAATCAAGCGCACTAATTTAGGAAAAATTCTTATTTCTGAAATGTGTGAGCATCAGCATCCCTCTAACACTGTCTAGGGAGCGTCAATGACCTGAAATATCACTCAATCACACCTTCTGATTCTCATAAAATGTTCAGGCTCCTTAGTACTCTGTTCTGCTTGTCCTTACATGACAAAAAAACACATCCAAAGGTTCTTACACTCAAAGGAGACCTGCACACAATTTGCCTTGGCTCACCTGTGACACCTACTCAACCTGCTACGATACCACTTGTTGGGCAGCAGAATAAAAATAGATCATAATGACCAGAGCATAAAACTACAATATTAAACTGAGAACAACAAACCACATAATTGACAAAGCAATTTATGTGGAAACCCAATACGGGAAAAACCCATGAAAAATGATAATCAATGTTCTTATTATTCAAGGGAGAATTACAATAGCCAAACTAGGCATACAACCATCCTCTCCTCTCATACACACAACACCTTAGTATCGTGTCTTTCTCTCACACACTCACTACACATTTCACACACACCTCTATGGGTATGCTCATATATATAGCATCTCTCAAACAGTTATACTAATTGATTATAATTAGATCCACCAGTTACATAATCTGTTCATAGAAGAGTGCATGCATGCACATTCCTAATATAGTTGCATGCATGTGCATGTGACTACATCGGAAATTTGTTGGCATGTTTCCAACAACCAATCCATGACACCACCACTCATGGGCCTCTCCATCTAAGTGAAAGGTAGTGAATTTAATCACGTATGCCTCTATCATAGGGTTGAGTTGGAAGCATGTGTCCAACTTCTGAACCCATGCTCTATTTGTGCACTTATTTGAACCTTCAAAGGAAGGAATGGATAACTTTCCAACCTTTTGCATGAGATCAATGCTCTACGAACCCATGTTGGAAACCCTTGGTCTGTTCCTCTATTTGATGGTACAATAGTATTGTAGTGACATGGCTTCTTGAAAAACCCTCACCAAGAGCCTGGTACTCCTCCCATTAATCATTAAAGGTTTCACCTTGTCCTCGCTTCCCTTGATTTCTTGTTTGTTACTCCCCCACGAAATTAGGAAAACGAGGTCTAGGAATAATTCTATTGGTGGTCCTAGTGCCAACTTTTGTGGGAATGTTATTTTTGCTACCTTCTGCATGATTCCCATTGTTCCCATTGGAACCCCTTGCACCATTTTTATCCCTATGGTTTTGGTTCCCATTGTTCATGTTATCACACAAAACATCATGAATGCAGGTGAGCACATGTAGTCTACAACGATCGAAATTCCCTTTGCATGTTTGATGTGGCACTATATCTAAGTGCAAATGGAAGGACTCCAAGGTTAGCAGGCAGGTAAAAGTTTGGCGGGGGCATTAAAACAGTCGGTGTGCCCAAATCTCAGGTCCCTTTCATATTTACGGCCTTAGATCATTTAGGGGCTGCAACATGCACAAAAGATAAAATCTGAGGGTCAGACCGAAATACAAACCATTGTTTTGCGGTGTGGCGACGTGGAAAGCGGTGGTACATTTTGGGCACAAAAGCAATGTGGGCCTAAAACACTTCACGCAACCCCGAAATCACATGCGCAATTGATGACCTATCCAATGTCGACAAGTGGATGCTTGGCAGTCGTCCTGTCGCGCCAATCCCAAGGAAGGGTCATCCAATGAACGAAGATTGAATTTTGTGGCCACCTTCTTATTCAGCACCCAATTTAGTTGTGACAGATGGTCTTCTACTAGTCATCCGACCACTCTCTAATCCCGATGAAGATCTAGTTAATGAAGCAGGGACTAGTAGCTTAAACCTAAGCTCAGTCCATAAATGGAAATCTTAGAAGTTATGGCTCTGGAGGTAGGACTATAAAAAAAGTACAATAGTGGTCAATTTTCTACAGGTCCATACTGAACATGGTTTGCTTCTGATGGGGGGAAGCGCGCATAGTCTGAAAAAAGGCTTCTCAAACGCAAATCTTTGAAGGAGATGCCATATCACACTCATGGTAGTTGTGGACTAATTTGAGTATAAGTAGATCAGTTCGATATTTTATTGGTGTGGTCGAATGGTTGAGTAGAGCTCCCTACTGTGTAATTTTTTTATGCTGGAACTGCTCTCTGGTTATGTATCAAAATTGAGAGTTTCTCATTAATATAAGTCAGTTTCTTTCATCTCTTTGTTCAAACTATGTTGAAATACTCGAGCATGGAGGATCCAGTCGAGGGTTGTGGCTCTATTGTAATGTAGGTTTGATTATAGTATTGTTGTGACCTATTTTATTCAACTTCTTTGTTACCTTATTTCCCCTTATGTTGAAAGGCTCGAGCATGGAGGATCTAGTTGAGTTGTTGTAGTTGCATGGTAATGTAGGTTTGATTATTATGTTGCTGTGACATATTTTAGTGTCTAAAACTTGAGTTCGAGAGTGCTCTTGAGCCTGATTTTTTCTTCACTAAGATGCTTGAAGGTCGGATGCCCATAGCAGTCATGTTCACCTCTCTCACTAAGTCTTCCTTCTACTCACACTTAAACTCAAATCACTGATTGGAGTTAATGAGGACCTCACTTACCTATGAATTGCTAGTCCAGTTTCTGTGTTAAAATCATTCATGTACTTAGTTTTGTCCATTTTACCTACACACATTAAATAAACATCCACCAAACATTCTTATGGGTATTGGGCTTATCCTCTTGAAATATGAGGGTGACTCTCAGTGCTAACATTCTTGGTGTT
>CBVK0104148763.1:0-16580 GCA_900067695.1 Picea abies
GAAATTTCAAGCACTTCTCCTCATTTCAAGGATGGTAGTTCGTGGAAAACGGGTCGTGTAGACTATTATAGCTAACCCCACAGGGACTTCAAGTGAGGCCCACTTACATAGAGGCACACAACTTGGGGACTAGACCTTGGGAACTCTTTTTTTTAATTCAAAACTCTCAACCCTCAAGCTAGCCCATTGGGATATAATGGCATATGTTATGAGCATTTTATTATTATTTATAATGTTTTCAAATGATCCCTACTAATAATGAGAATAAATGTGTTAGTGTCAAAAAACTCATGTTAACATTTAACATGCTTCCATTATTCTCAGCTCCAAAGTGTCTAATAAAATACATATTCAATTGTAATTCTTTAATTGAGTAAGGGGAAGTAGGAGCGCGGGGGGAGGGTGTCTTGATAGAACTTGATGAACAAAGAGATTAATCTTCTCATGGGGATTGGAGCAAGCCTCTAACAATCGCATAAAGTTTCTTACTTTGTTTATGGGGTTAATAATATCTAATGTTGAAAGAATCACAAAAATGGTGATCATGGGGGTTTCTAAGGTAATACCACTAAAGAATGAAAAAGAAAAATGTGAAAGAATAATGATACAAACACTCTTCATCTTCCACAAGAAATACACAAATTTGATGAGGTAATCTTTTACCATATTATAAGGGGAAACAACGAAAGAGTAGATGAGATAGCTAAGGAGGCCTCCTATTTAAAGTAAGGAATTATCCATTCAAGGTTCAGAGAATTTAAGGTCCACTTGCCCTAATCACTATCACCATGTTTTTCAATTTAACTTTCGATAAAAATGGGTTTCATTTTAAACCCCTCTACTTTATGTATTATTTAATGGATCACATCTCATATAATCTTATCATGGCACCAAGTGAAACCGTTATCGCGCAAATTGTAGGTTGAGAAAAGCTCGACCCAATCCACAAGATGGCGAGAAATATAGGAGAGTCTACCCACTGTCACCTTAGATAAACCCTCACCTCACTTTAGTGAAGGAGAAATCCTACACAAGGGGGGAATCCTAGGTGACCCTAGGGGGAATTGAGATGGAAAATGAAGTGATGGAAAACGATGCCCCTATAGGTCAAACTATGATGTGGAATGTGTCTTGGGAACAAGTCTCGAGAATAGTTAATGGTTGTCAAATGCTTGAGTACCTATGGATAATAGTTGTACTTGCCTGGGACACAAGAAAAGACAAGTATACAAGCCAAAATATCCAATGGACAAGCAAGTGAAACTTTTCCCAAACTACAACAATAAACAAAAATATATATTAGCAAGGATTAAAACTACTTCTGCAGATTTAACCACTTAAAACATCAAATATTTATTGAGAAATGAGGCATAAAACATGTAAATTAGTTCCCAATACTTTAGCACAAAATTTAGTGGTGTTAGAGGGTTGTTATGTGATGTTTTCATAGTATATTTGTAACAACCAAGTGGTTGTAGCAAATATTTGCTACAACAAGTTTCAATCACGATAATAAGCGAGTAATGTGACAAAAAGGTTCACCAATTAACAGTGGAATGATAGTAATGGCTTACTAGCAAATTTCTACAGTTGAAATGCAAGTTAAAATCAAAGATATAAAGTGATTTTTTGCAGCCCTAATGGTTGTATATTTTATTTAGTTATAAGTAAAGGTCTACTAGGCCAATCAAGATGCCCTAGAGGCTTTAGCAAGCTTAAAGCATCAAGAAAATATTCCAACATGAACAAGATCAATATCCCTCAAAATCGTGTTTACCAATGCAAGTAATTTCTTCCTCTAATGAAATAAATGATTAGTGTCTTTACAAATGGGTTATGGAGTCTTGTATTAGGTTAGGCCTACTAAATTTCAAGAGGTGTAAGCCATTTTACTCTCTTGAGATAGTAACCCTAACAAGGTAAAGTCTAGGAGGGTGTAAACCCGAAACCTTTGCAATAGCCTTTTCAACAAACAATAATGATAAAACTTGATGGAGGGTGTATGCCCTTATACTCCTCCAAGGATATAGCCAATAACAACCATGGAACAAGAAAGAAACCTAAAAAAGTGCAGAATTTTCTTACCAATTCCAAAAAATGCCAAGACAAACCCTAGTTACCAAGTGTTTTTCGTCATCAAAGAAAGAGAAAGAGCCTTTGAGAGATAGCACACCACTTCACTCCACTAAACAAGAGATAAACATAGCACAAGAGAGAGAGAAAGAGAGAATGAATTTTCCCAAGAGGGGTGCAAATTTCAGCCAAGTATCCTTCTCACAATGGGAGAGTTATGTCTTAAAATGAAATGAAAGATTGGTATTTATACAAAACTCCTAAAACGTGTTTGTCCACTTAAAAAGGGTAAACCACAAAATAAGGGAGACATTTCCCTTTATTTTTCCCCTTTACAACTTAAAACTTTAATTTGTACATAACAAAGCCCTAAAATAGCATGACGCCACCCCTTTAGGGCAATGTTTTGGAACTTGGAGCAAGTCATTGAGCTTGGAGATGAAACGTTGGGCCTCCAAAATCCTCCTTGTGTGCTAGGGTCTTCTCCATCAAGCTAAGGCTTCTTCTCTTCAAAAGGTTCCAAGTGTCAATTATCGACACCACCACCACCAAAACCCTAGCCCCAATAAAACGTCAAGCCCCAAGATGTAGCGCTCTAGCCTCCAAAGGAAAATCGTTGGGGTGATGAAGGGATAGGATAGGTCCTCTAAGGTGTCTTTCAAGCCTCCAAAGACTATCATCATCTGGTGTGCGGGCCATGACATCCAACCTGTTATCACTATGTAATTTCCATAGGTTGTAGAAGAAATTGACAGAGGTAACTACCAAACCACTTTTGAAGTTGGGATCTAGCCTTTCCAGCTTTAGAGAGGGATCTTTATGTATGATTTAGATTTGTTTGAGTTTTAAAATGTTAGGCTAGTTATGACAGTTCAAATTTTGTTTGTTTGTTTGAAATAATTGGCTGAAAGAATGATTAATTTTCCATTAGGCTATGGGATCTGTACTTAATGCTAAGGATCGGTTTTAGATTTTTATTAGGTTTTCTCCACAGGGAAGGGTAGTAAAATTGTTGGATCTATTCAGATTAAATGGAATGAATAAGAGGGAAAAGAGGGGAAAATCCACTAAGCAGAGGAGTAGTTAAGAATTCCTTCACTCAGTTTCAAATGAAAAACATGCAGATCATTAAAAAACCTGAGATAGAGTATATGAAATAAATTATGTTCTTTTGACTTTCTTTTAATGATTAGAATTGGAAATGCATGAAATGATTACAAAGAATGAGAAAACATTTGATAAAGAGAGAAAAACATCACCAACAATCTGACACAAGAATCCTATGAATAAACCTCTTTTATTACTTGTCGATCCTTTGAAAAATTACACAATTGCTCCTGGGTGCAAAAAGTTAACCCTTAATACTTCGAAGAGATAAGTATTTATAAAACTATTTACATAAGATCCTGTCATAAATGACTAGGATATTATGGAGGAATATCTAACTAACTAGATCTCTAAAATAAAAAAAATATAGGGATTTTTTGATTTGCTCAGATTCTTTGTGATGATTTGGTGGAAGTGGTTGGTGACTCATCTCTTTGACTTTGGCTGGCTGATCCATGCTAACTAGAACACCAAAACTGTTTCTACTCAAGTAAAGCACATAGATCTTCCCACCTCTTTTTACCTGGGATAGAAATCTTGAGTAATTTCCTATATATTTCATCCATTTCAGTATACTTAGCAAAAGTAGGCTTAGTGATCAAGATATGTTTAATCTCATGCTAAATATTCAAGTCTAACTGTAATGTCTCCAGGAAATATTTACCAGTAATGCTTCCCTGTATCCCTGCAAACTTTGAATTGTCCTTTGCCACTGCACTCATTTTTTGTTTGTAATCAGACATAGTGATCAATTTGTCATTAAGTACTAATAATCTAGGAAGACCTTTCTTATGTATCACTTCAAACTTACTGAAAAATCTCTGCACACCTATGTCCATCACTTGATATTTTTCTTCTAGCTGCAACATCAATCCTTTCTTGGTCAGGACCTTCTTGATCTGAAGGATGGTCTCTGTTTTGTCCTCAATTTCTAATTCTCCTAACTCCTTCTTGTTTTTGGAGTTTAGAAATCTGATGAGTTCAGTGGCCTTTGTGGGTCTTTCTCCTAACTCTTCTTTGATGATCTCAATTGCTTCTCTGGCCTTCTGTACCAATTCATTCTTCTCAAAGATGATCTGTATGGATGGCCAGGTTTTTGACATTGACTTGCTGATATCTACCCAAATATTTTCCTTAGCTTGGGCTAAGGTTTTTTCCATGACAATCTCTTTCTGTAGTTGTTGTAATTGTTGACTAAGCCTTTGAGACTTATGCATCTCTACCTAGTGACTAGCCTGGAACATTGACTTCAAATCATGCAAGTTTGTTACCTCTTCTTGTATTTTCCTAATCTCTTCCCCTTGGATGGACATGTCTTCCATGGATTTTACAAGTTTGTCAGATGCATCTGAAACCTGTACTGGGATTGTTGATAGAATTTCTGTTGATGTAGATGCTTCTGTTGTTCTAATTCCTGTCAGAGGGATTGCCTCCAGTGGGATCATGGCCATCTACACATTATGTTCCTTTTCCTTTATCATTTTATCCATTTCTGCTTCCATTTCTCTTATTTGTGCATTATGTTCCATGATTAGCTTCAATATTTCTTCTTTGTGGCCTTTAGTCTCAGCCACTTCTTTGGCTTGTGAATCTTCTGTAGCTAGAAGCTTAAGTTGTTTTCTTAGAGATGTTATATCAACATTCTTCTTTTTTAATAAATCATATATTGCATTGACATTTGTTGGGTCATACCCAATCTTCAACACCAATTCTTCTAATGACTTGATTTTGTTGTCTTTGGATAAAGGAGAGAGTTTCTCCAGCTTCAATTGGGACTAAATATTGTTCAAGGACACCTACAACTTTGAAGTAGTCATTGAGGTGTTGGTCAAGGTAGAGAATATCATCTCTCATGTCTGCCTATGCATATCCATTTGGTCATTTGGATGGACATCCTTTACATCAAACTCGAAGGTAGACTTCTTATAGTCTACAGTTTTTTTAGGATGAGGAACTTGGGCTTGCAAGAATTCCATTTGTATTCTTCCTCTCTCTGTGTCAAAAGCTGATAGCAGCCTATGTTGAGCAGTGGAGGCCTGCTTCCAGAACTGAGCATAGGTGTTGTTGTTGAGGATCTCATTTCTTTGCTTGATTTGTTTGTACTTGTAAAAACTATTTGACTTTGTTTTCTCATGAGACGATTCGGCTGTCAAAGTAGTGTTTGTTTGTCTTTGAGATGATGATGTAGACGCTTTAAACTAACTGTCTGAATAGGCTAAAGAGTGTGGTCCCTCCATGACTATGGTGGACTACATTTCTCCTTCCTTGAGCAAGTCTTGGCCCTCTTTCTGTAAAATTGGAAATCCTCAGCTGATACCTTTGTGACAGAAGGGAAAACCTCATTTCTTGATCTCTTCTATGCTTGATTTTGAGGTGTGTTAGTATGTGAGGCAATTATAGGGGCAGGTTGTTCCTCTGTTTCTAGCAATGTGTTCTCCTGTCACTCTGTCTGGTTCATATATTTCTCCACCTCTGGATTTTGTGTGTGAGCATAAGGAGTGATCCTTTGTTTGACTCTAGAGCTTTGAGATGACACCAAATGGGTCATAAGCCCAAGTGGAACTCTGAGTAAACCTCATCTATTTCAAGAGGTTATCTGCTTCTTCTCCTGTTGATATGTTGTTGCAGATGAAAGGGCCAATCTGGGTCTTGATTCTGAGTTGTTGCTTCTTCTTCGCTGCAACAAAGTGGATGTCATCAGAGTTCATCATCTGCCTTATGTATTCTAGTGCAAAAATCCTCACAGGGAGGTATTTGGGCAATCTATAAGGTGGCAGATCACACCCGTACACTCTTATCTTTTTGTGGTTTTGGTATAAATACCTATCCCTTGTCTTAGCTAGGCTAAAAAGGTGAAATACTCTCTGAATTTCTTCATTGATCCTTGGCTCTACACTGTTGTTCATCATGAAAACTACTGGGTGAAAAAACTGGTCTATGAAGTCCTTGAAACTGTACTCTGTTGAATTTTTCCTCACCAATGAGGTCCATGAGATCACTGACTGTGGGTTTTCTTCCTGGTTTAATTTCTGAAGTGCACATGGGAATCTGTTTGACTGAAAATACAAGAATATATAAACTAGGACTGAGGAATATATGAACAGTCCTTCAGTTCGAAACTTGAAAAGTTGATCATGAATGTTATCAGCCAGAAATTGACTGAAATTAAATTTAATTGTGTCTCTTTCTTATGTAGAAAAAATGGATAGAAAACCTAGGATAGGCTCATCTACCCATTCATCTGAGTAATAACCTAACAAGTAACAAAGTATGGAAATGATCTAGTTGGCCTTGACAATGAAGATGGAGGATGAATAAGGGGGATTTTTCTTGGGCAATTGGGCGTCTTCTGGTAGAAAAATCTCAAAAATATGGGCTCTTTGGGGGAAGGTGAGCTTCTGGTACAAGTCATTTAGGGCTTCAATGGGAAACGAGATCACATAGTCATTTCTTGGGATTTGCAGCATCTGGTCAATGGATTCATAGGTGACAGTGAAAAAGGTTTTGCCAGAGGAGGAAACAATGGCCCTTTGGTCAGGAAAATAGCGAGCTTGGCATTTGAGGGCGAATTCGAGAAAATGGTGAGTTTGGGGGAACATATACAGAGGTAAATTAGACTCCTAGAGTCGAATTTCATCATTCTGGTCCAGAAAGATGTCTTTTAGCCAAGAGTGCAATTCAAAGAAATTGAATTGGCACCTCGGCTCTGTGATTTTGTAATCTTTATCTGCTAGAGGGATGTGGTCTAGGTCAACATGAGGGGGAAGGATCAAGTTCTCATATGTATCAACAAATTTGGCCTTGAGGGCCATGATTAACAGATCTTGATGTAAATTAATGGCAGAACTGTGATTACCCGGGGAAAATATCACTATTGACGGTGAGAAGTTGTGGAAGTTAGCTTGACATCTTTTTTCGGCATGGTGTACACAGTGTATGTATCAACAAATGGGGTTACAAGGTGATGAGACGAGGTTTTACAGTGTGTTGGAGGTGTCTGTTATGGCGCGGGGTGATGATGGGGCGGTTAACAGTCATGGGGAGTATTTTAATTGGGTAACGGGTATGTAGGATGGGACATATGGCAGGTGGAAGTACGGTGGAGGAGTGAGGTGAGTGGTATTGGGTAGTGGTCTGGGGATATTTTGGAGGGGGGGTAGGTGGTAAGAGGATTTCGCCAAAATGTTGTGAGAGCACCACGTTAGGTGGGACCGATGCGGGGGAAACCACTTTTCAGACCCCCCCCGGTTAAAGGCATAAAAGGTCGGGGGGGGGTCTGAAATGTGTTGAGGACTGTTGATCTGGGCGATGATGGATGTCGTTGCTGACAATATATGTGGAAATTATCCACTACATGACAAAAGGTATTTTCTACTAGTAAACTTAGGACAAAAACATGCGCTAGGAAGCGCTAGGATTACATTTTTCCCCTTTTACATCATACATTATTTTCCCAAGCTAGAAATACCCAAATGTATTCAAACAAGGGGTATTTTGACATCCCCTTTCAATTTTCATGAGACAAACACCACTAACCTATCTACTCACCTGGGCATCTAACATATTAATCCATCTTACACTGTTGGATTAATTATTATTCTAACCTATATAATTTGGTCAAGATTAAATAGTTTGACCAAACTTATTCTTTAACCTATCAACACAAATTCAACAAATTTGATCATGATTATACAATATGATTCAAACTAAATTTATTTTTGATGGGGTTATCTATCTATCTATCTATATATTTGTCTTTTATTATTTTTTATACCCTCTTTTGATTTTTTCTATTTTTATCCTTTTCTTTTTATTTTATTTTCTTTTTCTTTTCTTATTGTAAATCATTTGCAGAATGAAATATTATTTACAATGAAATAGGAATGGAGGAAGAAATTTCAATCACCAGGTGATTCTATGAAATATAGGGTTATAAAACAACTTGTGGGATTCATGCCCCACAGAAGCCCAAGCTAGGCTTGTTCCTCCAAAATTGTCCATCAACAAGGTAGTGCAAAGACAAACAAGTGCACCCTCCAAGGATCTAAAGTCAAAGCATCATTGAAAGTAAAATCACATTTAATATAAGAGCCATCCGAGTATGTACATAAAAAACTACCTCATCAAATTAAACAAGTGCTCAAAGACCCTATGCAATTTTCCAAGTTTAAGTATGGGAGGGTTGACAAGGTGATATATTGGGTGGATCATTCCTCAATTCAAGGAGTGTTTCCCAAGTGGACCCCTCTCTAATTCATGTGGAAAATATGAGGTGGATGGGGGAAAAACTTTTGGGCATGGGGTTCATGACATACAATGGATCATAGTGTCTCATTTATGGGTTCCTTTGTAGAGGGTGTGTTGCACCTTCGTTTTCAATGCATCGTTTTTCCAAACCCATTTATTGCCATTGATTAATTAAATTCCAAAACAACTGGGTACTCCCTATGGGTAAAATTGTTAAGGTTTAAGCTATTATTAGGTTTCTTTTTATTTCATTAGATAACCATAGCATAAATAGGATCACTGAGAAATACGCAATCACAAGAGACACATCATTTATCTTGGGAAACCCTCATGGGGGAGAAAACCCAACAAAAACTTCCTTAATATAGATAGCCAATACAATGCCAAGAGATAACTCAAACAAATATAGAAAGTCCTCTCCCAAGAATGTGCCTCTCTCTCTCTCTCTCTCTCTTCTTCTCCAACTGCATCTCTAGACTTGCGCTTTGATCATCAAGTGAGTGAGTGAACAAATGAGGTGCTAGCCACTCTTATTTATACAATCTGCCGCGTGCTGAACTGGGGTGTCTTTTCACTGGCTGGGCCGACTTCTCATTCTGGGTGGTTATAACCACTTTAATATATTTTGGGGCCGAATTTTCATTTAGCCTATTACAATTAGGGTTTGACCAATCCACAAAAGGGGATTTGGTCATTTATAATACCCGACATGATCAATCCACAAAAGGGGATTGATCTAATGAATACTACACTAATAATAATTAGAATACTCTTTGTAGTTACAATATTTCAACACTCCCCCTTAACAAGAAGGGTATTCTACAACAACATCAAGTGAGAGAGAGGGCAGCCTCATAAACAACATCTTGGAACGCTGATTGGCGTATCTATAAATCATCGAAATGTTTTCTCATCATCCACATTGTCATTCACAATGAAGAGCTAGAATGATATCATCATCTGCATCAACATGGATTAGTATGAAACTAATACATCATCATCATAGCACGAGGCTTGTCACATCATCATAGCATGAGGATGGCACATCATCACATCACGAGTTTGGCACATCATCATAGCATGAGGCTGGAATGTCAACACAACAATTAATCTTGCAACACCATACAACAATTAAGCTAGAAACTCAACACAACAATTAAGCTGGCAACACCATACAACAATTAAGCTGGAAACTCAACACAACAATTAAGCCGGCAACAACAATTAAGCTGGATTCACAACACAACAATTAAGCTGGAATCTCAACACAACAATTAAGCTGGAATCACAACACAACAATTAAGATGGAATCTCAACACAACAATTAAGCTGGAATCACAACACAATAATTGAGCTGGAATATCTACACAAGAATTAAGCTGGAATCACAACACAAGAATTAAGCTAGAATCTCAACACAACAATTAAGCTGGAAGCACAACACTAGGCTAGCATCACCACACAACAATTAAGCTGGAAGCACAACACTAGGCCGGTATCACAACACAACAATTAAGCTGGAAGCACAACACTAGGCTAGCATCACCACAACACTACTCCCCCTATCGAGGGAGGTCCTTTCGGACTATACCAAGCTTATCTCGAAAGTTCTCAAACTTTACACGAGATGAAGGCTTGGTCAACACATCGATAACATGTTCATCCGTGCTAACATATTGGAGATTTATGGCTCCTCTCTGCACCATGTCACAGATGTAATTTTATCGGATCTCTATCTGTTTTGACTTGTCATGAAATACAAGATTCTATGTCATCTTTATGCAGCTTTGATTATCACATAGGATTGTGTTTGCTTCCATCTCTAGGTTGAATAGACCAGTCAACAACTTACGAATCCATATGGCTTCACCATTGGCAGAACACGCAACAATGTATTATGCTTCTGATGTACTAAGAGCAATGCTTGATTGCTTCCTACTCTGCTGTGAGATCATGGCTGATCCCAAACTGAAACAACATCCCGAAGTGATCTCCCTGTTAGAGACACTTTCAACCTAGTCTGAATCAGTGTACCCACTCAGTGTGAAATTATTATCTCCATCATAGCTAAGACCACAATCTAATGTACCCTTGAGATACCTCATCACATGTTTTGCAACAACTAGGTGAACATGTCTGGGTTCTACCAGAAACTGACTCAAAGTGTTCACGACAAAACATATATCTGGTCTAGTGTTCATCAAATACATCAGCGATCCAATGATCTGTCTATACAGTGTAACATCAATAAATTCTGACGAAGTGTCGACTAGAAGCTTCAACTTCGTTCCATGGGTGTATACATGGACTTGCACTCCAACATATCAAATCTCTTCAGGATTTCAACTGCATACTTCCCTTGGTTAAGGAAGATTCTCTTTGGTCTCTGCCATACCTCAAGACCTGAGAAATAATGCATCAGGCCAAGGTATTTCACCTCAAATTCTGAGGCGAGCTTCTTCTTACATTCGGTGATGAGATTTTCTTCTCCAGTTAAGAATAAGTCATCCACATACAACAACAATATCATCGACTCATCATTCATAATCTTGAAGTAGAGGTTAGAATCAGCTTTACTCTTGGTAAAGCCCAAGCTCGTCAGAAAATTGTCTATCCTTCCATACCAAGCTCTAGGAGCTTGCTTCAACCCATATAGAGCCTTCTTCAACTTGCAGACATGAGTCTTCCTGTCTTCATCAAATCCTTGAGGTTGTTCTATATACACTTCTTCTTCGGTGAGACCATTTGAGGAAAGTTGTATTTACGTCCATCTTGTGTAACTTCCACTTCATCTTAGCTTCAAGGGCTATGATGGTTCTGATCGAAGTGTATTTGGCTATAGGAGCGAATGTCTCTTCATAGTCAATGCCTTCCTTTTGAGAAAATCCACGAGCGACAAACCTTGCTTTATATTCTCAATACTTTCATCAACAACATGTTTTATTTTGAAAAAAACATTTGGAAGATACCACATCCTTGCTCTTCGGTCTGGGAACTATTTCTCATCATTATTTATTATGGATTGGTATTCTTTTGTCATGGCATCTGCCCATTCTTTCTTCTGAATGGCTTCTTCAAAGAAGGTAGGCTCCTTCTCTAGGAGATCACACATCAAATCCATATAACTGGAGAATGACTTAGGTCCTTCACTTGTCTCGTGGTTCCTTTGTGAACACCATACTTCTCTCCATGTTGAATAAGATCCCTAGCCCCAACAAGCTTTCTCTTATGGGAGATCATCATCTGAGGAGGTTCTTGAAATTCTACTATGTCATGATATTCTAGAATTTCCTCATCAAGGGAAGCTATGACTTCCCTCACTGGTTCTGTAACTCTCAGAGCTACAGGTTCCTCTTCATATACTTCTTCAAGCTGCAAACTTGAATCTTTCTATATTCAATCTTCACACCAAATTTTCACATTACATTATACCTATTTGGTACACTTGCTCAGCTGCAACTCAATCTGCACAATCATGTGCTAGTTCTATGTGGTCTCTGCAAATCACTATCTGTCTCACTGCATGAGAGTATGTCCTCTCCTTTTTCTGCAACTGTTCCTTCTGGAACTGGGACTCTACACCTACAACTCTTTTGAGGTTGAGAATGACGGCTTCATCCTCACTGTGGCTACTAAAGTCTGAGAGTAACTCCTCTTATTCTATCAAAACAACAACTTCATCTGAAACTGAGGGTCACTCAATAACTGATACTGAAGATAGCTCTTCTTCTTTCATGGGGGTAATGCTATCTTTCATCATAGTCACGTCTCCATGACCCGACTAATGTACTACACCATCTTCCACTCAATTTTAAATATGGGGATTTCTCCCCCTACATCTCATACTACGTATGAATCATGGTTGTTTTGGTTGTCTTCATAAATAATGGAACTATTTCTTCAATAAGTGTCTCGGCATTGTCTTCTCACGACATCTGTCTCCCAGTCCTGGGAGTTGTCTCTTCATCTGATCCTTTCTAAGATTATGCTTACTCTCGATTTCTTCTGAGTCTACAAGGACTTCATCATCTCTTACAGGGTTGGTGTTGAATACCAAGTCTAAATATGAATGACATAGTCAGGCTTCAAACAAGATCCGCTTCCCGTTCTAATGGTTGGTCATCTTTGGAGCCTTCTGCTCCTTTCAATCAATATTCATATGAGATACATTGAATCTCAAGAGATATTTTATTCATCATCTTCTTTGGTACATGAGTGTATATGGTCATGTACATAGTCTACTTCATGTCTCATATAATATGTTGCCTTCAACAAACTTCACTACAACTTCCTCAGAGTTATCACTTGTGACCTGAAACAAGGTCAACAAAACAACAAGAAAGAATAATACTCCTTTAATAATAGAATAATAGCACAAATAATCATCACAGGATCTCCTTTAATGCTGTCACTTGTGACCTGTCTGAAGCAAATATCAAAAGTAAGAAATACAATACGAAATGAGTTCAACACTCTTATAGTGTTGTGATCAAACATTCCTCCATGGCAACCTAGAACTAAAACAAGAGGTTTCTTCTAGATGAGATGTTAGTTGTATAATGCAAATAAATACATTAAGCATTTATCTCAATATGCTCACATGCTACCAAGCACTATAGTGTTTTCTTGATACTTGCACATTTTGAATCTTAGCAACTTAATCATTCAAACTTGGAACCTGGAGTTTTGTTCTCAAGAATGAGTGCGTTGTTTTTCTTCCAAGTCTCCTTCACTCAAGATGACAAGTGTTTTCTTCAACCTGTCTTCTATACTAGGACAATATGCTATCTTGACAGAAGCTTGGGTTAGAGAATAAGCTCTATGATCTCTACTATAATCCATCTAATATTTTGACCAATGGTTAGTATGATGGTCATAGCTTCAACATGAAACACTATCATAACAACTAAATGTATATTAGAATAATCAAACCTGAGTTTCATTAATCTTCTGAATGTGTTGGATCTTGAGATCCTTCTGGATCTATGGCAAGATATCCCTTCTCCTGCAAATACCCTTTAACGTTTAACAATTCAAACATATGTGAGTACATACCTCTGATAGCATTTGCAGGTAGTGGCACCATCTGGTAGCAACGACAATGATCACCAACTCTTAAAAACTTCAAGGGTGACTGCAACTAGTACTACGAATGATAATTCAACTAGTACTGCAACTGCAATTGATACTGCAACTAGTTCTGAGACTGTAACTTAGGGTTTTATGAGGAAACCCTAATTTTTCAAACTTCAAATTTTGAAATTATGATCCAAGGGATAGATGCACTGAGTTGAGGCGAGTAAGTTGGTGCATTCAGATTTCTGAAAATCCAACTTTTACCCCCTCAAACTTGACCAGCGGATTTCTGGACTGGTGCTTCTGGTTTTCTAGTACCAGTGAAAACTAGGGTTTCACTTTCCAGGAGATCTACCCACTGAAAAGGTGCGCTGAAGGTTCCAAATAACTCCTTGGGTTAGGGCACACTTTTCTAGATGGTTTTGAGGCTGAAACTCTTCTTCAATAAAAATCCCTAATTTGCATGTACGATAACAATGACGTTTTTTTCTTTCTCTTGTGAAAGATGCTCTCTTCAGCTTAGCTCTGATACCATGTTAAGGTTTAAGCTATTATTAGGTTTCCTTTTATTTCATTAGATAACCATAGCATAAATAGGATCACTGAGAAATACACAATCACAAGAGACACATCATTTATCCTGGGAAACCCTCATGGGGGATAAAACCCAACAAAAACTTCCTTAATATAGATAGCCAATACAATGCCAAGAGATAACTCAAACAAATACAAAAAGTCCTCTCCCAATAATGCACCTCTCTGTCTCTTCTTCACCAATTGCAGCTCCATACTTGCGCTCTGATCATCAAGTGAGTGAGTGAACAAATGAGGCACTAGTCTCTCTTATTTATACAATCTGGCAGGCACTAAACTAGGGTGTCTTTTCACTGGCTGGGCCGAATTCTCATTCTAGGTGGTTATAACCACTTTAATATATTCTGGGGCCGAATTTTCATTTAGCCTATTACAATTAGGTTTTGACCAATCCACAAAAGGGGATTTGGTCATTTATAATACCTGACATGATCAATCCACAAAAGGGGATTGATATAATGAATAATACATCAATAACAATTATAATACTCTTTGCGGTTACAATATTTCAACAAAAATAAAGCTTAGGGGTAGTACCACAATGTCACTTGAATCTATAGGTACATAGAGTGTCATTTGCATGTAAATAAAGGGACACAACATGAGTGTACACACCTCAACAAGTGGGACATCTATATAATGTGAATTTTCTTTTGCAAGTCTTTGGTTTATTAGGAGAAACATTTCATTGTTCTCAAGACCTCCTTGGGAGAGCATCTGGAAGGTCATGATTTTGACTTTATATTTTTCCATCCACATTCCCTTTGGGCCTTCATCCCCTTGTTCCCATGAAATGAGGGGCAACCCCTTCTTGGTTCATTGCACCCAAAAATCCAAAAGGATAAGGAGACGAGGGGATGAAGTGTGGAAACTATGATTGAGAATGGCACAATGATTCGTCAAGGAGACCTACCTGTAGCAAACACATCCACAAGGGTGACCACTTACTAGGGAACAATGTCAACCACCAAGGTGAAATAGGGAAAAGAGCATAATTTCCAAGCATATGTAACATAATCAAAAGAATATCAAAATGAAACATACTCAAAATGCCTCAAATATTAAAGTGACACTTACCACAATACCCAACGTGTACCTCATGGAGCAAGACCCATTGTCTTCCAGAAATAAATTGATGTGGTGAACGCCATCATGATGAATTGATGTGCATGGTGGTGAAGTGGGTCTCTTCCTGTGCATGTGGATGTTGTCAGCCATATGTATCTCGGTACTCCATGTCTACAGCCTGAGGGCCTCGAGACATCATCTCCTTAGTTATCCCTAGGAGATGGGGATAACATCTGGCTCCTACTTGGGGAAATGTACTCATTGTAAAGTGCATAGGAACCTCAACATCTCCTGGTTAGACCTATGCCTACACTAAAACATAAAACCATGAAATATAGGGTGTCTTTACTCACCCTTTGTCCATATAATAAAAAACTCAAAATTTCAAAATTGACAACTAATCTAGGAAAGAAAGTCTTGCATTTTTTCCAAAATTTTCTAAACTAAATATGTAATCTGATGAAATCAATATGCAAGTAGAACAAAATGAAACATGAAATGTAGCTAATCTATTATGAGAAATCAAGATGCAAATGCAAGAAATCAAGATGACCTACCTACTTACCTGGGGCTCGGGCTGTGAAGAAGTCAAGTACCATCTTGGAAATAAAGTTTGAGGAGGGATCCATTTATCGGCAATGGAATCCTCCTCCCTTCTGCTATGGACAAATAAAAATATTCTGACCCAGATATCTCCTCCATATTGTAGGGTCCCAACCATAGAATATTAAACTTTTGATGCATTCCAGTTTTTTCTCTTCTTTTGTCCCACATTAGGACTAGGTCCCCTTTCTTGAAATATTTTGTCTTTCTCTACAATCAAATGTCCCTTTTATCTTTTCTTGTTTCTTTTCCATTTGATCAAAATCCATTCTTCGAGTTTCGTCCAACTCTATGAGTTGATCAATTCACCCTTGCAATGCTTATTTATCCATGGAGAAATGTTGAGCTAATTGCAAGGATAGGATATGGAGGTTCATAGGCAGGCGTGCTTCTAACCCCTAAACCAATTTGAAAGGGGTTTTCCCAGTAGAGGTCTTAGTAGTTGTGCGGTCTTCCCATAAAGAATACTTGATCTTTCTATCCCAAATTTTCTTGTTCTCTCCAACAATATTCTTTATGATATTCATGATGTTCTTATTATCTTATTTTTCTAATCCATTCCCTCGAGGATAATAATTTGAGGTGTGACAAGACAATCCCATACTTGAAACATAACTCATTGAGCGTCATTGAGATAAAATCCTTGGCGTTATTCATGGTTATCTTTGTACGAACGCCAAATCTAGTGATAATTGTTTCCTCAAGGACTTTCATTACAACCTCTTTCATCGCTTTCTTTGTTGGGATGGATTTCACCCATCCGGTGAAGTAGTCTATGGTAGTTAAATCTGTTGGACAACTGAGAGGGGGGG
>CBVK0104148787.1:0-30641 GCA_900067695.1 Picea abies
AGTTGATAACGGTTGTGGCCAATTCAACATTCTTGAAAAGGATGGAGCCTGTTGTCTTCTACTTCTTATCAACTGCTTGGAGCTTGTCTCTTTGATTGGTCAACACTGCAATTTGATCCTCCAGTGATTGAATTTTCGATTAGAGTAGGGGAACATCAATGTAGTATCGTTCCAACCATAAATCGCATTGGTCACAGGAATGTTGTCCGGGTTCTGCGAGAGCAGGCGAGGGTTTGATCGTATGGCTGAGGGTTTCATTAGGAAATTTAATACCAGGGTAACTAGGATTATCTTTTAGGTAGGGGGGAAGAATCATCACGAAATCATAAGGAGGTTTGGGGCATAAACCCTGCGAGTAAGGATACTCACTGGCTAGAAAACGTTCCACGTCAGAGTCAATATCCTCACTAAGGATTATAGGTTTTGACTCAGCAGAGGGTTTAGGTTTGTTCCTGGCCATCCTTGAAATAAGCCGAGCATTCTTTTTACTCTTGGAATTAGCAGTAGGGCTTGCCTTGGGATTTTTTCTCGCAGGCCTTTTAATAGTCTCAAACTTCTCAGTTATGGCGTTGGGTAAGTCAACCTTAGGGTCGACCGAGGGTTTAGGAGGAGGCAGTACGATATGGAAGGGCACATGTGGCTCAACCTTGGTTTCAATTACCACAGGCTTGTCAACTTGGACATGGTCTGTATATTCAAAACCATTACAAACGATGAAAGCTCTCAAGTTATCTTCGTGTAAACTCAAGTGATAAACAATAATAAGTTTAATAAGCCCATGGTGGAAGAGGCTGTTGTCAGCCTTCTTCCTTTTAAACCTTTTCGACATTTTATATAGGCTGCGTTGAAAGTAAAAGGGCATGTTCAATGGGTATCCCATAAAATTCATTAGCAAACGCAGGTGGTAGAGAAACACGATTTTGTATCGACCTTCACAGGTCATGAACTGCTTGACTATGATCAAAGTATCGTGCCATCGTGGTTTAAGTAAAGATATGGGCATACCTCTGTCACAAGAGGTGACTTTGCACGAGAGGAACAACAGTGGCCATGGAACCTCTTCCACTTTTGAATTTTTGAACCAGCGTTGGCCTGTGGCAGGCAACCCTGTAGTAGAACTGATAAACTTCTCATCGATTTCCAACTGTATGTCACCCACCTTTGCTCTACAGCCATCGAAAGTCACGGAAAACTGTTGTGCCACAGTTAGATTAAAACCCTCAAATCGTTGCACGAAGGCGAGCCATCCATTATCCTCCAAATCTTTCCGAGCATTGTCAAACATTAGTAAGGCTTGGCTGCCGTTTGGCTCAATTTGCACAACTGGTGCCATGGAGCTGAGCACATGGTAAGCCGAGGGTTTGGATCATAACACACACAAGAGCAGAGCTACCCAAGCTAACAGAAGTGAATGGTGATAAGGGGTAGGCATAAATGCCATTGTGCGAAGGTGGTGGAGCTTATCTCTGCCATGCATAATAGTTATTGCCAAAGTACAACCGTCATCTTTCATAGTCATTCAACCCACTATAGCATAGCTCAAAAATCATGTCACTTGGCTAACCAATGAAACAATGATAAGTGTATAAACAAACACGTGCAATCAATGTTATGCCATAGTTTTTAAACTATCAACATATAAATTAAAACCCATACCATATTTAACCATGCGCCAACATATCAGCTCATATAACCAATGTGCCAATGGGTATTCATATAATCAACAAGCCAATAGTTATGAAAACACAAACATAGGTATCATATTAAAAGATATAAATGAAAGTTTTAACCATAACACCCATGTATTTTCATGAAACCAATGGTCGAGTAGGTCAAATAAAATGTAAATCCAAATGCTAATGCATTACAAACTCAATGAAACCAAGTCACACAATCAATCGAAGCATGAGTAGCGATCAAAGGATCTTGCCAGTTGTAAAATGATAGATAAAAGGTAAGCGTAATAGGCATAGCGACAAAAAGATAATGATAGTTAAGATAGTGATTGAAATGTGACTTTGAAAGATGAAGTTTTCACTCTTACAGTCGTGAAAATAAAACTAAGGCAAATGTGCAAGTGTCACAAAAATGAAAATGTCGTTTATTTGAAAATTGCGGCGAAAAATTGATTTTTGCAAAACATTGGTGTGGGAAGCTTATAAGACAATGGAAAAATGTGAATTGGCTGCCAACAATGGCGACACACTGGTAGAAGCAGTTATCTCTGCCAAAATGAACAAATTCAGATTAGGATAGTAAAGATAATTTCAACTCAAAAATAACAACCAGAAAATCGTATAAACATCATCATTAACCATCTTTTCCATCAGTGTTTTAAAAGATGAAAACTAATAGCAATCTTAAGACCAGCAAGTCATGATATTAAATATAAAATCTCCAATACTATTGGCATAGCCACTGCTACCAGCAGGCGTCCATAGCCTCGACAGGGTTTCCATTTAACCCAGTCTGACATCTGTATCCTTCCAAGAAGTTCTAGATCAGAATAAAGGACATTAAAGAGGTTTCTTTTTTGCAAATTTTCATATACCCAACATTGCTTCGCTGCCAGCAGGCCTGTTCAGTACCCCGACGAAGTTGTCTTGGTGCCATGCATGCATTTACCCACTGCTAGTAGACCTGTTCAGTATCTCGGGGGGTTTACAAGCACTTCCCACAGCTCTTATTCATAATTTATTTTGTTTTGTTTTTCATAGATATACAGTTGAGAGGGGTGACGCTGAAAATCTTGATATTTTAACATATTTTTTCAGACCTGATCAGAATTTTTTAGAAATGTCCCTTATTTAGATCCAGAGATGTTTTATTTACAAAAACAACTTCCTAAGACAGGGAGACATCTTCTGAGTCATTCCTTTATGGAAAGGGGACAGCGTAAAAAGATAATGGGTGATCATGATGAACTTTACTCAGAGATCAAAATCAGTCAACTTCTTTTAAACAACAGAATTTTCCAACACAGATATAAATTTCGGAAATATACCATTGATGTTTGTACAAATTTTTAGAAGTTATTTTAGCGAAGGAATTTTATATCATCTTTTTCTGAATAGCTCAGTATACAGGTATGTGTATTTCCAAAGACACAAACTGATAAATTCAAATCAAAATAAAAAAAAGAAAGCAAACGAAAACGCAAACAAAAATAAAATATTTACATAATATACGAGGGTAGTTATCAAGAAAAGTATCTCTTCAGGGCTTGGCCATTCACCGGGTAGGTGTCAAGCTGACCCTCAAGATTCTGCAATCGAAAAGTTGATAACGGTTGTGGCCGATTCAACATTCTTGAAAAGGATGGAGCCTCTTGTCTTCTGCTTCTTATCAACTGCTTGGAGCTTGTCTCTTTGATTGGTCAACACTGCAATTTGATCCTCCAGTGATTGAATTTTCGATTGGAGTAGGGGAACATCAATGTAGTATCGTTCCAACCATAAATCGCATTGGTCACAGGAATGTTGTCCGAGTTCTGTGAGAGCAGGCGAGGGTTTGATCGTATGGATGAGGGTTTCGTTAGGCAATTTAATACTAGTGTAACTAGGATTATCTTTTAGGCAGGGGGGAAGATTCGTCACAAAATCATAAGGAGGTTCGGGGCATAAACCCTGCGAGTAAGGATACTCATTGGCTAGAAAATGTTCCACGTCAGAGTCAGTATCCTCACTAAGGATTATAGGTTTTGACTCAGCAGAGGGTTTAGGTTTGTTCCTGACCATCCTTGAAATAAGCTGAGCATTCTTTTTACCCTTGGCATTAGCAGTAGGGTTTGGCTATGGATTTTTTCTCGCAGGCCTTTTAATAGTCTCAAACTTCTCAGTTATGGCGTCGGGTAAGTTAACCTTAGGGTCGGTAGAGGGTTTAGGAGGAGGCAGTAGGATATGGAAGGGCACAGGTGGCTCAACCCTGCTTTCAATTACCATAGGCTTGTCAACCTGGACAGGGTCTGTATCCTCAAAACCATTACGAGTGATGAAAGCTCTCCAATTATCATCATGTATACTCAAGTGATAAACAATAATAAGTTTAATAAGCCCATGGTGGAATAGGCTGCTGTCAGCCTTCTGCCTTTTAAACCTTTTCGACATTTTATATAGGTTGCGTTGAAAGTAAAAGGGCATGTTCAACGGGTATCCCATAAAATTCATTAGCAAACGTAGGTGGTAGAGAAACACGAGTTCGTATTGACCTTCACAGGTCACGAACTGCTTGACTATGATCAAAGTATCATGCCATCGTGGTTTAAGTAAAGATATGGGCATACCTCTATCACAAGAGGTGACTTTGCGCGAGAGGAACAACAGTGGCCATGGAAACTCTTCCACTTTCGAATTTTTGAACCAGCATTGGCCTATGGTAGGAAACCCTGTAGCAGAACGGATAAACTTCTCATCGATTTCCAACTGTACATCACCCACCTTGGCTCTATAGCCATCAAAAGTCATGGCAAACTGCCGTGCCACAGCTAGATTAAAACCCTCAAATTATTGCACGAAGGCGAGCCATCCGTTATCCTCCAAATATTTCCGAGCATTGTCAAACATTAGTAAGGCTTGGCTACTGTTTGGTTCGATTCGCACAACTGGTGCCATGGAGCCGAGCACATGGTAAGCCGAGGGTTTGGATCATAACACACACAGGAGCAGAGCTACCCGAGCTAACATAAGTGAACGATGATAAGGGGTAGGCATAAATTCCATTGTGCGAAGGTGGTGGAGCTTATCTCTGCCATGCATAATAGTTATTGCCAAAGTACAACCGCCGGCTTTCATAGCCGTTCAGCCCACTATAGCATAGCTCAAAAATCATGTCGCTTGGCTAACCAATGAAATAATGATAAGTGTATAAACAAACACATGCAATCAACATTATGCCATAGTTTTTAAACTATCAACATATAAATTAAAACCCATACTATATTTAACCATGCGCCAACGTATCAGCTCATATAACCAATGTGCCAATGGGTATTCATATAATCAACAACCCAATAGTTATGAAAACACAAACATAGGTATCATATTAAAAGATATAAATGAAATATTTAACCATAACACCCATGTATTTTCATGAAACCAATGGTTGAGTAGGTCAAATAAAATGTAAATCCAAATGCTAACGCATTACAAACTCAATGAAACCAAGTCACACAATCAATCGAAGCATGAGTATCGATCAAAGGATCTTGCCAGTTGTATAATGATAGATAAAAGGTAAGCGTAATAGGCATATCGACAAAAATATAATGACAATTCAGATAGTGATTGAAATGTGACTTTGAAAGATGAAGTTTTCATGCTTACAGTCATGAAAATAAAACTGAGGCAAATGTGCAAGTGTCGCAAAAATGAAAGTGTCATTTATTTGAAAATTGGGGCGAAAAATTGATGTTTTCAAAACTTTGGTGTGGGCATCTTATAAGACAATGGAAAAATGTGAATTGGCTGCCAACAGCGCCCCAAATAAAGATTGTATGAAAAAGTTACACCCCCGGGAAGTTGATGTATCAACTACCTCCATCGGGGCCCACAAACCTTTTGGATTTTCATCTTTCAGGGTTAGGGTTTCAGATTTTACTTATGTTAAAAAGGACCTTAAGGCCTCATTGTAATAATCATCTTCTTGCGAATGAGAATAGCTGTCACATCTCTTCTTAGAGATAAGATGTTACCATTCTAGCGAGTCTTTCACTCTGTATTTTTACAGTATTTGTACATTTTCTCTCATTAATAGAAATTGTATTACTATATCTATGAGTTTAGGGTTGCATCTCTGATACATTTGTGTTATATTGTTGGATATCCGAGATATCTCTATATATTTCTTTATTATATCTCATCTTTCATTTTGTGCCGAAAATAATCTGGATCAGTGGTATCAGAGAAGGCTTCTCTTGATCGTTTTTTAGTGCATGTTCCCGATGAGATCTGAGTATATGAAGTTGTGTCTCAAGCTTGTCTCTCTTGAGGAAAACCACTCTCGCACACCCAAGAACCCCTCAATGGCAGAAGAAAAAAAAATGACAAAGAAGACGATTCTATCAATCTGTTGCTTGAGCAAGATCTCACGTGACAGAGGGATGAAATGATGGAGAATTTTTCCCACATCCTTCAACGTCCGTCGATAGCATCAGGCGCATCTTCATCAAGAAACCACTTTCGAGGAACCTCTCCTTTTAAGGTACATGTCAATTTTTATATTCCTATATTTGAAGGTCAGATAGATGTGGATTCCCTAGATAAAAGGTTAAATATGTTATAAGGTTATTTCTCTGTTCATAATTTTTTCGATGGGGAAAAGATCACCTTTGCACTCCTTAAATCTCTCCCCCATATCAAACATTGGTGGGAAATGTATGGGGCCAAGCCCACTTGGGATTTTTTTGTGGATGCAGTAAAGGAAAAGTATTACCCTATTGGCAGCTATGAGGACCAGTACATGAGATGGACCACACTACAGCAAAAGAGGGGCCAAGCGGTTATGGAGTTCACCAATACCTTCCATACCTTGTGCACCAAGATGGGTATCAAAGACTTTGAACGACATTTAGTTCTGAAATACCGTGGGGCTCTACACAAATACATCCAAACTGAAATGGATTTTCTGGACATCTCATCACTCAGTTCTACTTATCGATATGTTGTTAAAATCGAGAAAAAATTTAAGCACCAGAACAAACGAGAGTTCGAGTCTGCAAATCTACAACAACCAAAGTGTGAGAAAGATGAACCTAACAAACAGTCTCTAGAAAACTAGTCCAAGCCACAGGAAAAGAAGGGTCATGAAAAGACGAAGAAGGACATGGGAAAATGGTGCGATTTCCACAAAATCCCCTAGCACAATACTGATGAATGTCGCTCAAAATAGTAATTGGTGGTCGAGATCAAAGACGAGCCGAACCCTGATCCAGAAATTGATTATGAAAATACTGGTAAAAGGCATATCATCGACGCAAACCCCATTGCTATTTTCGTGACCAAAACAATTCAACCAAAAGAAACAAGAGATCCTGAAGAGGGGGAGCACCTTTTTCATTCGCAAATGTGGGTGAAGGGGACCCCGCTACATTTTATTATTGATAGCGGAAGACAAAAGAATCTCATCTCTGCAAAGGTCATCAAACAGTTGGAATTGTCGACAACACCACACCCACAACCATACAACATCGGGTGGCTTCACCAGGGATGAGATCTTCATGTCATCCAGTAGTGTTGATTGTCATACAACATCCAACCCTTCAAGGATGAGGTATTGTGTGATGTTTCCCCACTGGATGTTTGTGATGTTCTCTTGGGCCAGTGATATATGTGGAAACTCCATGTTTTTTATGAGTCGCAACCCCGAAGTGTCATTGTTTCTCTAGGGGGTCATCTCTACATAATACCAGTTGTAGTTCCAACTACCATCCCACCTAAACAGTGTCGCAAGGTAGTATCTCATACTACAAAATTCAACTTCTTCACAATCTATTCAAAAGGTGAACAAAATGATACTGCAACCATTACAGCCTTGGCCCAAGCACCTTTTATCCAATAGAAGCAGGTTGACAAGATTGCAGTAAGGTGTAAATATTCCTTTCGAACACAAGCATCTCATGTAGCCATATTGGTTAAAAAGGTCCAACCCTTCCAGGCACATGTTCATGACAACCTTCAACAAGCTAAGCAACACAACTTCTCCAATAAGGCAAGTAGCTCATTAAGATGTAGATTCAACAAACACTCTTCCCTCTCCCCCGATCACTCAACGCAATGGATACAATTTCTTCCTAGGGAGGGAGGATTGATCCAGGTGGATATATGTGGCCACCCACCTTTTCCAATTGGCTCAAAACAGTTTTCTAGCAATTTTCAGTTTTCTGGCAATTTTGGTAATTTACTATTTTTAGCAGTTTTTTCGGGTCCTAAACTTCCGAGGCCATTTTGAGGCCCTAAATGACATTTTTGGGGAAAACATGGAGCAACATGGATTTTCCTTCAATGTTGCTCACATCAAAAGTTGTAATCCTCGGATAGATGTTTCTAACGTTGTATTGAGCACCCCAAATGTAGATCGTATGAAAAAGTTACGCCCCCGGCAAGTTGACGTATCAAATACCTCCATCGGGGCCCACAAATCTTTTGGCTTTTCATATTTTGGGGTTAGGGTTTTGGATTTTCCTTATGTTAAAAAGGCCCTTAGATACTCATTGTAATAATCATCTTCTTTGGAATGTGAGTAGCTGTCACATCTCTTCTCAGAGATAAGCTGCCACCATTTTAGCGAGTCTTTCACTCTGTATTTTTACAGTGTTTGTACATTTTCGCTCATTAATAGAAATTGTATTACTGTATCTCTATGTTTATGGTTTCATATCTGAAACATTTATGTTATATTGTTGGATATTAGAGATATCTCTGTATATTTCTTTATTATATCTTCGCTCTCATTTCGTGTCGAAAATAATATGGATCACATAGTATGCAGACTTTTCTCCTATACCTTTGAGAATTCAACCTCTACATGGTTTTTTTAACTTGCCTATAGGGTCCATAACTAGTTGGATGAAGTTTCAAAAGGATTTTTTAGACAAATTTGTAGAAGAAACCACTACAGGAGCTTTGATGGCTGAGTTGTTCACTGCCACCAGGAGTTCAAAAGAGAAGGTTAAAGACTTCAATCAACAATTCACCACTATCCTGAACAAATTCCAACCTGAAGCTAAACCCACTTAGAAGTTTCAAATAAAAGTATACGCTAATGCTCTCCATGCTTCTATTTCCGTGTTTGTAAAAAGGGTTTCCAAAACAACCCTAGCTGAGAATTTCGAGGAAGCCAAAACAATTGAATTCCAAATGAGGGGATGTAAAGAGGGCCAGGTGTCATTAGTTAAGAAGTAAGATCAACCTCCACCCAGGAGAGGAATCTTGTTGACCAGACCCCAGGGAAAAAACTAAACAAGGCCCTGAAAAGGGAAGTGGAGACATAGAATACCTACAACGGATAATTAAGAAGTTGTCAAATGAAATCATAAACATGAAAAGAAGTGCAGGGGCAGGAAACTAAGGCCAGAGGCCCTATAAACCCTTTTTTAAAATATACCCACCGTTCAAAGAAATTGAACCTCCCCCAACCAACTTAAACATTGACCTGGGAAATGTAGCATCTAACTCTTTCTGCACCTACCACCAAGAGAAACATTATGAAAGATACTTTCCATAATGGGTTCATTCCTAAATTTGATGGCTAACCATTTCCTAGATGAGGTTTCCCTTACCGAACAATCAAGTGGCTCAACGATGAATATTGTTGATTATGAATAAGTTGACCCACTGGAAGAAACAATTATGTTGTTGTGGGACCCTGACTTGCCAATTCTTTTTGATGATTTTTTTGAGGTTCAAGAACCACCCACTAAGGTCTTGGTTGTGAAAACACGAAGTAGGGGTTAGTCTATCTCAAATGACCTTACCGTTTCCCAAACTTCGAGAGGAAAAAAAAACATTCGATCACCTGAAAGAACCGTTTATCTCCCAAAGAGATCCTATAAATATCCATACACGATAATTTCCCAAGCTAGACTACAACATAGTATAAGATTCAAAGAGATTAAAAGAAAATGTATCGGTCATGGACATGTGTATAATTCCCCAACACAAGGACTTTTTTTTACAAGCCTTGAAGTCAGTAGAAACTCCTACAACAAACATTAACCAAGGAGAAAATCTAGCCCTTGCGGATCTAAGAAACAAACCAACTATAAATGCTTGCTCTGAAGATAAAAAAGGAAATCCTTTTGTCTCACCATTCCTCTTGACATTTGAAGTCTTCAATAGAAACCTCCACAATTGTTTAGTTGACTAAGGGGAATGGTTGGCATAGGGGCAGAACCAGGGTTCAACACTACAACAACGCACCAACAAAACCCTAACTACCAGCCCTTTCAGCAACACCCACGAAGAAGATGAAGTCTCAACCGAGGTAGAGGCAGGGGTGGTTGCAAGACTCAAGTGTCTGCAACCTTAGCTGGGAAACATATCTATGATTGTAATACTTAACATAGCACTTAGCATCGACATTTCATCAATATTTAACCACTATCTACTCCGCAGATAAAATAGAGCATCGCATCATTCATCCAGATCTGAGGTATCTAAGCACTTATCATAGAGAGGTAGATTAGATATAGAAGATTCAAGCACTAATCACATTCACATAGGTCATATATAACATCCATATAAATCATTAGCACAAAGAATAAATAGATCTATCTATCTATATCAAAGCACTTAGCAAGTAAAGGCATAAACACATCAAGACATTGCATAGAGCAGAGCAACACATCATATACGTGGTTCACCCCCACCCTGGGGCTACATCCACAAACTCTTCTTCTTTATTAGCTTCTTCAATAGGTTACATGCACAAAGCCTCAAAACCCTACTCCGCATAGGACAGGATATCTGCACAGCTCACTAGATCCTCCTTCCCCAAGCAGATCTAAACACACAGCCTTCCATAGCCTCTTACAATGACTTGCACTTAGCTCTACAAGTCTCACACATTATGCACAGAGCACTTACAATCCTTCAATCACATAGATATATCACTTAGCCATTCATAACTCTTCTATATCCTCACTACATCGCCTTAGCATCTATTTATACTTTACAAAATAGGCCTAAACATGGGTAAACCCATGGGTCGACATCCCATACCCATTACATAATCCCAAATCCCAAAAAGGACCCAAAAAGGAACGAGATCCCATGATCTCTACTTTGTCTTGCGCTCTACCTTCGACAGGATGTCGAAGTCCCAAAATAGGTCAAACTTGACCAAGGATCTCCCAAAACTTGGTCAAGGGACAACATGCCCCCAACACTCACATTTGACTCATCCTGAGTCACTTTGATCTAGGTAGTTCTTCTTCGAAATCCTTGAGTGTAGCTCAATCTTATTCGACTTGATGATGTGCCTTGGCCTCCTATTCAACAAACTCTTGTATGACTGCATAGTTAACAGGTCCCTCCAGGCATTGTTCAGTTGCAACGAACACCTACTCCAGTTCTGCTCCTCGGCCTTTGACCTCTATGAACAGTTGATAAGCCTTATCTTGTACAGGTTGGAGACTCTGATTTACTTCCATAACTCTGCTCTGGATAGTGTGGATCTGTTGTTGGGAAGTGCATTGCTCCTGGGCTCGCTTCATTCTTTCCACAGCTGACAGGGGCTTCAACTGTGCTTGTATCGTTTGGGCTTTATACTTTGTCTATTGGGACTACAACTCTAGTGCCTTCAGTTCTGGATTCTTAGTGAGTTGTTTGTAGGTTTGGGCACTGAGATCAGTGAGTCACTTACATTCCATAGCAAGGGATTTTATTCTCTCAATTGTGCTTTGAGCAGTTGCTTCTCTTTGATCCCTTACATCCTATGGGGTCTCGAGCATTGCACGGAGCTCTAAGTCTATGATGCATTGTTGTATCTACTGGATAACTTCTATGAGCTGCTCTACTTTCTTCATGAATTAGTCCTCTGCCCTTATTTCTATGACTGTCAGAGAATGAAGTGATCTGCTGACCGCTTCTTTCACTTCGAGTTTCTCCGTGAGCAATTGTTCTTTACCTTTCTGTAGTTGTGATTTTTCTTCATCAAAATTTGCTTGGAGATCAATATTTTCCTAGTCTGCAGCTCGATGTTTTTCTACAAGTATTCCTTGTACTTGCATCAAAGCCTGGGTGGTTTTGTTTGTTTCCTCTTGTGCTCGTCAAAGTCGAACTTCGACTGTATCAGCTAGTCAATGGAGTTGGGCTGGCTCATATCACAACTCTGGTTCTCCCGATGGTAGAGGCACAGTGGAGACTCCGCGACTGGACTGAAGGGTCTTCTGTACCCCTCGAAGTTCAACTTCAATCCTATCATACATTTCTTCTTGCTTCGCTCCTTGTTTCTCTACTATCTCCAGTGAAGCATCGTTTAGGGCTGTTATGATGAAGTCAAAGTCATCAGAGGTGAGGACAGTCTGCATCTTGGTCATGGTGGATTTTGATTTCTTCTGGGAAGAGGGTTTTAAGGGAGAAACCTTCCTCTTCTTCAAAGGGTCAACCTCGTCTCTGGGCGGTGTTACTTCTCCTGCTCTCTGTTCAGCTTCTAGTTCGTCACCACCCCCTCGGTCAGGTGACATGGAAGCAATCTTCCCTGAGGTACTACTTAAGTTTTGGACCTCCTAAATATTCTTCTATTTGTTGGTTCTGAGTGTATTTTGTTATTTATGAGTGTCCTCTGGGTTGTCAATATCAGATATCACTGTGGGGTTGGCGGGGATAAGGAGGTCAGCGGACCATTCCTTGGTGATCTCCTCAAGGCCTTCTTCTATGACTTTGTAATATGACTGGAGCTACTCTTTATGTTCATCTGCTCATGCTCAAGAAGCCTTCATTAACTATGTTTTGTCCGTTATGGCTCGGTCCAACGGTCTGGTGGAAAACCATAAATGCCTTTCTACCCGTTCGGGGGGGTCATTCGAATGGTTATATTCATCCCAACGACTATATTTCTTTGCCATGGAGAAGTGCCATGTGACATTTCTATGTTATCCTGACGAAGCTCCAATTTTGTGAATTTTCCTTCTACGAAGTTCCCTCTAGAACCTTCTGTAACTTGTTGATCTTAGCTCTCTTCTTACTTAGTTTTCTAGCTTTCTTTCCAGTGAGATTCACCTCGAGATGCCCTTTTCCATTTTGATTATTATCTTCTTTTGGCATAGTTACTTCGCGCTATTGAGATTCTTTCCTAATATTCGAGGGTGATACTTCTTCTTTAGCTGGAATAGGTACTTCAATCTTCTATGGGTCTTCTAGTGTTCTTGCAACTTCAACATCCGGGTCTCTGGTGTTAAATAGCTTCGATCTATTCTTTTGTTCTTCAATTAAGTGTGTGATCCTTCTAGTCATGAAATATTTTAACTCTTGCTTCTTCTGCACTAAAAATTCTTCTTCTTCCTTCCTTCTGGCCTGATTTCTTTCAATCCAAGGTTTTCCTAGTAACATGGTAAATGGGGCGTTGTTAAAAAAAAATTTAATAATCTCAAAATCTTCCTCTGTCGAAGTCCCATTGGCATTTATAGATATCCGGGTGATCTTTCCACATAGGTTTATCATCTTTCCTCTAAATATACCTAGTCCTCCCAATGAAGGAGTCATAACAGGATTCCCTAAAAGTTCCCAAGTTCTTTCTATCATGGAATTCACCTGTGTTTCCTCATCCAGAACACAGTCAATGTCAAAGTCTCCTATTCTTTCTTAAAGGAATTCTTTTTCTTTGAATATCTCTAATAAACTGACATGTTGGTGATTATTCAAGGTTTCTTTTATCTATAGCAATACTTTCTCTGATTCTTTCTGGGGTTCTTCCATTTCTGGATCTTCCTTAGGGTTTTCTTGTCTCGTGTTCAGTTTTTCAAGTCTAGCAATCATTCTAGGGAAATCCAATACTTTATGGTACATAGCTTTGCAACAAAGACAACTAGGTCGTCTCCCAGGGCATTCCTTAGCAAGATGTCCTGGATTTCTACAACTGTAACAGAGGGTTAATCCTCTCGTTCTTTTAAATGATTCCCATCTCTTTCTATACTGCGTGCCAGGTCATAGTAGCTAACCTTCAAACATTTATTTCTATGATCCTACATCCACTTGTTATTCCAAACATTATTTCTATGCATAGGTATAACATATCTTTCACTATTCTTATCAGATCTACATATATCAAACCTTCTTTCATCTGTTAGTGCCCTAGTTTTCAAGCTAGGACAGAATCTATCAAACATACCTAGATCCATACTTTAGAAACAAAAATTTCCACTTATCTTACTTCTACAAAGCACAAATCTTTCAGATCTAGAACTTTTCACTATTTTTACCTTTATCAGAGCACAGAGCTTACAGATCTTACCTCTTTTCTTCAAATCAGACTTCTTTTCTTTAGCACAGAGCTTCACAGATCAAGTAGAATGCTACATACTAGGGAAACAAATCTACACACAGAGCTTTCACAGTTTTAGGAAGGATCTTTGCAAAAGGCTTCTTCTTCCTTAGTTCCCAACAATCACAGTTCCCGACAACATAACCATTTGTTGGCACAGTGGCAAACCCAGGTTTCAACACTACAACAATGCATGAAAAAACCCTAAATACCCACCCTTTCGGCAACACCTGCGAAGAAGATGAAGTCTCACCCGAGGTAGAGGTAGGGGTGGTTGCAGGAATCAGGTGTCTACAACCTTAGCTGGGACACAGATATGTGATTGTGATACTTAATAGAGAACTTAGCACCGACATTTCTTCAATATTTAACCACTATCTACTCCATAGATAAAATAGAGCATCACATCATTCATCCAGATCTGAGGTATCTAAGAACTTATCATAGAGAGGTAGATTAGATCTAGCAGATTCAAGCACTAAGCACATTCACATAGGTCAGAACTAACATCCATATACATCATCAGCACAAAGCATAAACAGATCTATCTATCTATATCAAAGCACTTAGCAAGTAAAGACATAAACACATCAAGACATTGCAAAAAGAAGAGAAACAAACCCTATATGTGGTTCACCCCCACCCTGGGGCTACATCCACCAACTCTTCTTCTTTATTATCTTGTTCAATAGGTTACATGCATAGAGCCTCAAAACCCTACTCCGCATAAGATAGGAGATATACACAACTCTCTAGATCCTCCTTCCCCGAGTATATCTAAGCACACAACCTTCCACAACCTCTTACAATGACTTGCACTTAGCTCTACAAGTCTCACACAGTATGCACAGAGCAGTTACAATCCTTCAATCACATGGATCTAGCACTTAGTCATTCATAACTCTTCTATATCCTCACTACATCGCCTTAGCATGTATTTATACTTTACAAAATAGGCCTAAAAATGGGTAAACCCATGGGATGACATCCCATACCTGTTACATAATCCCAAATCCCCAAAAGGGCCAAGATCCCACGATATCTACTTTGTCTTGTGCTCCGCCTTCGACAGGTTGTTGAAGTTCCAAAATAGGTCAAACTTAACCAAGGATCTCCCAAAACTTGGTCAAGGGCCGACAAGAATCCTCTAATGTTATGTCATTATCTATCTACAATAAATAAAATGTAGTCCCTCTCAAAAGAGATAAACATGTGATACAACTAGACAAAACCCAGGTGAAAGTTATGGGAGAACTCAAGGATGTCATGATCAGAATGGCGACACACCCAAAATTTGTTTAAGTAATGGACATCATTGTAGTAGATATACCAGAAGCTTATAGACTATTACTTAGTCAAGATTGGTCTGAGAATTTGAATGGATACTTTAGCATGGATTGGGCTCACCTTTGGTTTCCATTAAAAGGACACATAGACATGATAAGGATCGATAGGGAAATGTATATAAAATACATTGTCACTGATTTAAAAGCCCTCAATGAACCCTCTCTAGCAGATTTCCTTGTGCTAGGAAACTACTCCTACGACTTCGATTTCAGTAATTTGTCCCCTCTCTCATATGATGTTCCTCTTACTCAAAACTCTGAAATGACTTTTCAATAAAATGTACTGACAACTACGGAATAAACCCTCTTCTCTCAAGAACCTCTGTTGGAAACCCCAAACAAAATAAGGGGAGAGGAAGAAGTTAGTAAGCATGGATAAGTCGTTGATCCTTTCTCACAAGGATGGACCTTGTACTTTGATCGGTCTAAATTGCAAGAAGGGTTAGGAGCCAGGTGTATCCTCATTGATCCGAAGAGGAAACAAAATTTCCTGTCCTGCAGACTAGAATTTGAATGCACTAATAACACCATCGAGTATGAAGCTTTGGTACAAGGGATGAACAAAGCCATAGACTTAAACGTTAAATAACTAAAGGTTTTCAGAGACTCTGAAATCATCATTAGGCAAGTAATAAATACAATACATTTCAACTCTCCCCACTCAAGGAATTATCAACAGGAAGTGCACAGAATAATAGAACATTTTGAATCCTTCAACATTATAATGATCCCCAGAACAAAGAATAATCTTGATGATTCCTTGGCCACTACCTCCTTGAGGCTATCCCCTTTATAAGACTACAAAGCCTCTCAGTTCATTGTGGAGATACTATACAAACCATTAGTACCCAACAATATTTCTAATTGGAAGGTCTTTGAAGGAGATGAAAAGATCATAAAATTCTTAACCAATTAGGAAAATTTTAAAGACCTAGATATTGACAATGAAACATTTCAAGAGAAACTAGTAGAAACCAATCCCCATAAAAAAAGAAGGGGAAACATATCACTCAACTGACAAACTAAGGTTTCACATGATACCGAGATGGGTAGCCAATTTGGAGAACCTCTTTGACTTAAGGGAAAGATTTAAAGGGTCATGTCCCATGTACGAGACTATAAATCTAGGAACCATGGAGAACCCTACGAATACAAATCTTGGCAGGATAGTATCTAAAGAAGAAAGGAAAGCCTATCTCAAACTTTTCAAAGAATATCAATATGTTTTTGAGTGGTCCTATCGAGATTTGAAGACTTATGACACTCGCATCATTCAACACACAATCCCATTAAAACCTGGAGTAAAACCCTTCCAACAGAAGATCTGGAGGTACCACCCATCTCTAGAGCCTCTCATGTGTCAGGAGTTAAAGAAATTACTAGATGCTAAAATTATCTTTCATGTTAGACACTTTGCCTAGGTAGAAAATTTGGTTCCTATCAGGAAAAAGTCTGGGGAGATCTGCCTGTGTGTGAATTTCAAAAACCTCAACAGAGCATCTGAAAAGGACAACTACTCAGTCCCACCGATGGAGCAACTCTTGCAAACCGTGTCTGGTTCTGAGGTTTTTTCCCTACTGGACTGTTTTTCAGGTTATAACCAAGTTCTAGTTTTAGAGGAAGACCGATTGAAAACTACCTTCTGAACCAAGTGGGGAACCTTTGCTTATAAATGCATGCCATTTGGTTTAATCAATGTAGGGGAAACCTTCCAAAGGGCCATGGGAATAGCGTTTTGGGGACTAATCAACAAATGTGTAGTAGTTTATTTGGATGACGTGACTCTGTATTCAAGGAACATAGAAGATCACATCCAACACCTAACCCATATTTTCGAAAGGTGTAGGAAATATGGTATATATTTAAACCCTAAGAAAACTATCTTTGGTGTCGAGGAAGGGAAACTACTAGGTCATATTATATCTCAAGCAGGTATTCGCATAGACCCAGAATGAATTAGGGCAATAGCTCAGCTTCCCTTACCCCACAACAAAAAGGCTATGCAATCCTTCTTTGGGAAAATCAATTTTGTGAGGAAGTTCACCCCCAATTTCATTGAAACTATCAAACCCTTACAAAAAATGATCTGCAAATATGTTGAATTTAAGTGCGATGAAAAACGAAAAAGTTCTTTCAACAATATTAAGACTGCAATATCTCAAGCTCCAGTGTTGCAAAGTCCTGACTTTAGTAGAGATTTTTTCCTCTAAATTTTTTCCTCCGACCAATCATTAGCTACAGTATTGACTCATAAGGATGATGACAACAATGAGGCATCGATCTCATTTATGAGAACTAATATCCAAGGGGTCGAACTAAATTACCCTACTATAGACAAGCACGCTTATGTGGTGTACAAGGAAGTAAAACATTTCAGATCTTACATCCTAAAAAACCACACCAAAGTCATTGTGCCTCATCCTATAGTCTGATACCTATTGAATCAGTAGGAGATGGGGGAAAGAAGAGGGAATTGGATGGCAGGGGTCCAAGAATTTGATCTATATATAAAACCTGTCAAACTGGTTAATGGACAAGGATTGTGTAAACTAGTCGTTGAAGCCCAGAACCAAGTAAATGAAGACCCCGGGTGGGATCATGAATTGGCATTGTGGTGTAGTGAATATTTATATGTTTCCCTAGGACAAGAGTCTTGGTATGGGAAACTAACTTATCTCTTGCATGATGGGACTTTCCTAGAAAACCTAAACCCTAAGGAAAGGAGATCTCTCAGACTAAAATTGACACAATATCGCCTCATAAATTTGGTGCTCTTCCACGTTAATTATTATGGGGTACTTTTAAGATGTGGCTAACATGAGGACGCAGACAAAGTTATAAAGGAGCTCCATGATGGTCCTACAGGTGGACACTTCATAGGGAATACCACTGCTCACAAGATACTGAGAGATGACTATTATTGGCCTACTCTGTTTAGAGATGCTCACACATACGCTAGGAACTGTAAAACGTGTCAAATGAGCACAGGGAGGGAAAAGAGAACAGTTGTCTCACTCCAACTTGTGGTCGTCTCCAGATCATTCAAGCTATGAGGGTTATATGTCATAGGAGAAATTACATCAAGTTCTTCAAAGCAACATAAATGCATAGTAACTACCACGGACTATGTCACGAAATGGGCAGAGGTTGTCCCTCTGAGTCATGTAAATGAAAAGGTGGTAATCCAATTCATAGAACAACAAATGATCACAAGGTTTGGTATGCCTTATGTTCTTGTTTTTGATAATGTTGCTTGATTTTATTCCACCCTATTAATAGAGTTTTCTCTAGACAAAGGAATAATAATCAGATACTCTGCAAACGACTATCCACATGGGGATGGAGTGGCATAATCAATCAATAAGAACCTAGTGAGCATATTAAAGAAAACAGTTGCAGACAAACTTAGGAATTGGCATATTTAACTTTATAATGTATTATGGGCTGATAGAGTAACAACCAAGGAAGCTATAGGGAATTCCCCATACTTTCTGGTATACAGACAAGAGGCCATTCTCCCGAATGGGCTATATATTCCATCTCTTTAGCTTGCTCGGGGTTTTAGAGGACAACCCTCATCAATTATTCAACAAAGAATTGATACTGTTCTCATGTTGGAAGAAGAAAGGGAGAAAGAAAAATCAAAGTTCATTGCTCATCAACAGATAGTTAAAAGGTGGTTTGACAAGCATAAGGCCAAAGAGAAGAATTTTGAAGTAGGAGACTTAGTCCTAAAATGGGACAGAGTGAATGAGTCGAAGGGAAAACATTCTAATCTTCAAAATCTCTGGCTCGGACCTTTTCAGGTAGTCGATAAACTTGGGGCAGACAAGTATCGGTTTCAAAATATGAGGGGGGAACCTGACGCCCTCCCAGTAAATGGCCAAGCCCTAGAACAATATTTTTGTTAAAAACAAAAGTGTGTGTTTTCATGTTATTTTGTTTTAGGTTGATTGCAGAGTCCTTTATTTTTGTTTTTATTTTCTTTTTGTCGTATTGTTTGTTCTTTGAAGTTGTGTTCCACAAGGCATTGGTTGACCTTAATCAATACAGTGTAGAAAACTCTATTAATGACTCATGCTTACATACAACACAAGAAATGTTGGGTGAATTGTTATTGTCTTAAAGGAGTTCTGCATCTAACCTTTGCAAATAAACAACCTTGGTAAGTGATGAAGTGTCCGCCCGGTGGTCTCGTAAAACCTAAAGGGAAAGATGGTAAGCTAGAAAGGACGACATGTACCTCAAGACATAGCTAGAAAAAATTCACCTTAACCATCTCATCTTGCAGATAACATATGTCCTCCTCTCCCACTCACTAAGGGAATCTCTGATGAAAATAAATCAGTTATATCAAATGAGTGCAAAGTAGGAGAGGGTATGTAGATAAATATGATGGGGATATGGATGCTCAATGGAAACAGAGCAAGGTCTATGACGTTGGGGTGGCTCCTTTGGGGCTATGGACGCTCACTGGCAGCAGAGCAATACCACAACAAGTGAACGATGATAACTGAAATGTCTGGTGCCAGTGAATTATTTACTCGACTCTTGTCAAAAGGGGGTGTGGGTCATGGTTAAAGGGAACGAAGGTGGAATAAAGGTTGAAACCCCATAGGCAAGCCCAGATTCACCAACAAAGGGAATTGAAAATGCAAGGATAGAAGAGACTCTGATAAAAACAAACCAGTCAAGTTCTTAACCAACTTCTGCATAAGCTAAGCCCGAGGAAGTAACATAGATTTCACTTTCTCCCAATAAGTTACCATTTGTTGAGCACTCAACACACCCTAAAATCCTTATGAAATTTTATCCTTTTTGGGTAACACTTGTTTTCTTCACTATCTGAATCGATTTCACTTTGGGAAGTGGTTTATATTTGTTTTGTTTTCATGACTCTTATCGTCAAGTCACGTTTGTTTGAACTTGTGAAACCTCATGTCTAAAATAACTTGAAACCCAAATTAAGATTCGACGGCTAACACTGCACCTAATGCGCTCAGGTGTGGAGTCAGAAAAAGATTAAAGCAAGTAAAGGAACCACACAATTACAACAGTCACCGAGCAACGATACCCATCGACATCGACAGAAGGTGGAGTTGGTTTGTGTAAGTTATTCACAAAATTTTTCAAGAGATAGTCGATTTCCTTTGGCATTAGAAAAATACGGGAAGAATAGACATTAATGAAGGATGAAAATAAATTATCGATAGTCGATGATCGATGTGCTTTATCGAGGTCAAGGAAATCCATAAAATTTAAAACAAACATTTGTCCGTGACAATCATATTGCCAATCTCCGATCCCTGACACATTTTCGGCATCGAGACTTTGTCGAGAGAGTCGACGTGAGAGCACTTGGGTAGGTTTATCGCCGATCATCAATCCTTGATACTTTTTAGCGTCAGAAAGATAGGATTGGGTTTTAGAATGTATAGCTTAAAGAAATTCATGATTATGTTTAACACGAGCAAATGAATTCATCAGTCTCGTGCCATGTGTTCTTACCACGTAAGGGGGTCATACAACCTAGTTTCTTCCCGAGCCATTTTTTAGGTTCCTTGGGTCTTAGTCACACCTCCTAGGTAGCTTTTCCATGTCAACTCTATACAGAAAGGTTGATCAATGTTGGAGATTTTGCAAGAAGATATCATTGAAAGTGTTTGAAGCATAATCTCGACCCTCGATCCACCAACTAAACTAGCGAAACAATGGGATGTTTACGTTATAAGATATGATTAGATTTGGACCTTTAATAGACCATTTAATGCATGATCCCTCATTTGTTGCTACCTCGTGCTTTGATTAGACAAAAACAATTTGAAATCATCGATAGACCACATTACCACCCAATCCCATGTCGTCAACCAACGTTGAATTTAAGTTTAAACATATTTGAATATCTGGCAGTAGATTTAACGAAACTACACTCATAACCCTGAATGGTTGATTCAACAAGGTAAATTCATTCCTGTTTAAATCTCTAGAAAGGTTTTGAACGATTTCATTCTGCACACAAGTTTAATTCCAAACCATCTGAAGGATAAAAGTGAATGTCTTGAGACTATACCGACCCTCTGATTATCAAAACCAGGTTTAACAAGCTGCAAAGGTATGTATTCAAGTTTGTCAATTTGTTGTTCATAATATATGAATCTGGTTTTCTTTCACAATCTATAAACTATGTTCTAGTTGTAGGTAAGATGTCACTGAGAAATCCAACCACTAGACACTCTCTGAGGGCACCCAAACTAAAAGAAGTTGAAACATGCGAAGGTTCCTCTCTGGGGATCGCGAGGTAGTTGGATTATGCTCCTAGGGTGGAGCATGTCATTAAAACATCAACAAAGAAATATTTTGTCCAACCTATAGCCTTTGGTGATACAAAAGCAAGTGCCAGATCCAAATTAATTCTCCCATAGTGGGGGGATCTCTTCAATGAAATTAGCCTAGAAGAATAACCAGAGTATATCCCACACAATGACCCAAACGTGCGGGCGCTCAATGAACAGGTGTTCCCAAACACCCGAGGGTCATATTTACACATGGTGGCAAGAAAAACCATGATTTTACCTTGCATAGTGGTTCTGAAATGGATCATCAAACATACATATAGGATGAAGTTCTTGATCAACGATGAGAATGGTAGATATGTTGGAGTTTTCCTCTCGACAGAAGTCCAGAAAAACTATAAGCTCAGGGACCCAGAGGAGCGACTCAACATGGAATTCATGGTGAAGTTCTATGAATTCCATGACACCAGTTGGTTGATGGGCTCATGGAGGAAGGAAGAAAATAAGTTCACTAACCGGATCGATGGATGGTATGGGAAAATTAACCAAATAGAGCCATACATCTATTTGATAGCTCTCATATGTTGGTTATATTGAGAAAATGAATGTTCTAAGTTTTCGAAAGCATGGATTTCATTGGCATACACAGTGGCGATCCCTAGAAGCAGCTTTAACTGGGGAGAAATAATCTCAAAACAATTAATCATTTGTGTACAATAGGCTCAGACATCGAAAGAAGAGGAGGCACCCACTTTCTACATGGCCTCGTACCTGTTCGATGTCATGTGCGCAAGGAATGTCTTCGCCGACATAAATTTAATATGGCATGTTATGGAGCTCCCGATCCATGTCTAATTCAATATACTATGAGAGAACATGTGCAAGAAATATTACGCACTCATTTGTGATTAATTCATTGACCGTATTCATTTTATTATTTTCAAGAAGGAATGCCCAAGATTATCTGCAACAACCAAGAAAATGGTAGCAAAGGTAGACCATTGGTATTTAGACGAACGCTCAACCTACATCAGGGTGTTCAGGGCCACCGGAGCACCACATCTTCTACATGCTCATGTCCCAGACCATCTCATTGTGGGATAAATATGCTATCAGACTATCCTACAGGGCTACAACACCACATTAGTTAAGGACAAGAAGCGGGCTTTCATACATTACGATTTCCTTGTGGGGTTCTATTTGGTGAAGGATACTACTCAAGCCAAACAAGAAGGGCTTAGCCAAATTTAATTCAGGTTCCCGATAGGATGATTCTGCAAGCACGACCCTAAAGGTATGGTTTTCCAACATGCTTCACAAGTATCATCTTGTTGGTTGTATGTTCATGATAAGTTTGGGGACAAAATTTTCACAGAATGTGCCCAGGACTGGGAAGAGGTGGTGTAGAAGATGGAAAACCCAAACATGAATAGGTTCAAGGACATGAGCATGGATGAATAGGTGGAAATAATAGATCTGCCAGCTTAAGAGGCCCTCATAGCTATGGAAGAAATCAGAGTGGAAGAGACAACATAGGCATAGAAAAGGGTATTGTTCTTACTAGAAGGGGCACATAGAATCATTGATAAATTGAAAAATGACCTTGATATGATAGAAATGATGAGGATTCTTGTTGATGACCCAATTGAAATCCGAGGAGAACCAAGTGGCCTAGAGCCAATGCAGCTTAAATAAATCATTGGGTCAAAAAACCCTGAAGTGCCACCACCACAGATTAGATCACCAGGGGAAATGTCAACCTAGCCAAAGATAGCGAGGACATCTGAGAGAACATGTGTATCAAATCCCTTGCTCTATTTGATATTCATATACAATGATGAGGATAGTTCATAAGTGTCCTTGGTCACTCCAGTGAATATTATAGAGGAGAAATAACCTAAGAGCACATCCACCCTAGGTCCCGATGCTCCAGTTTCGAGCCGTTTGCAGATCGAGCATGAGGTAGAAAGTTCCTTAGACACCGAGCCACTGGACATACCAGGAACCCCAATGGAATTCTCTAGGGATGAGATAGGATCAAGCTAACGAGAAGAATAAATTACATAACAGAAAATCAACATTTCAACAATTGATCATCAAGTAAGTACCGAAACTACTCCTGATTCCTCAGTTTCGGATGGTGACTTGCCACTTGATGAGAAACAACTAGAGGTCGGGCCATAGAGACATATAGAAAAGGATCGGGAACCCATATTTGAACATATATACATAGTTGGGAGCCTGGGAAATACTCTAGCTTGGGGAGAACAACAAATCCCTGAACATGTTGATGAGGTCGTCAATATACAAGAAATCACCTATGACCGAAAGAGGAAATCCATAATGAATAAAACCACTAAGAAAAAAAGGCTTACGTTGGACAGTTCGATCCTCATCACTACAGAGGAGAAATTGATTAGCACAGAGCATGCCAAGATGTCTAATCTTATCAGTAGAGGGATGGCTATCACAGATGCCACCCTGGATAGAGCGAGGAAATATGAAGAGGAATTGGTCATTGCACTAAAGGAGTTGGAGCATATGCGCCATTTAGAAAAATACTATCAAGACTCCACACAAGCCATGGTGTTTTTGAGAGGTGAGTTCCAATATGCCTATATCAAATCCATGAATGAATGAAACCTTTTCACTGTGGGGATAGCCAACTTCCAAGAAGACACCCTTATGGTGCTAACGACCTACAAATATGTGGAAAGATGGTACGAGAAGGCCCACCAAGAAGTGGAAAGAATTGATTACATCAACGCAGTTCAAAAGGGTCGAGACGTTGAAGAGCACGACATTCAGGTGCTAAGGGACAACAACATAGATCAGATAGGAAAGGTGGCCGAATACTAGGTGAAAATGTCCCAAGAACCCCAACGGAAGATTCAAGAAAAATGGGCTGATTGCGAAAGGAGTTGGGTCAAGATCAATCGGGAGATGAGAGACATCGGTCTCCCAGAATTCATCTCATCCAAGGACTTTGTCGACTTTCATGACATAGTCAAACAACATGTAGAACAAGACTTGGCATGGACTGCAAGATAGAAAAGGTGGAAAACATGGCATCAGGTCAATTACAATAGTTCACGAAGCACCCAATCGAGGCTTGAACAATATTACAATAGTTAAGTGTTAAAATTGTCAAGTATCAGGCATGGGCATTAGAAGTAAAGGAGATCCTTTCGGCCTCGATGGACCAACATAGATTCTCGTATGCCAACACATGTGAGAAATTGTTCGTAAAATGGTCAGAGTATGAGAAGATTCATCCACTTTAGTGAAACCATTCAATGACTATTAGAAGACAGAGAGATGGAGGCACCATGTGGCGATGTTTTGTTTTACTTAGCTTACACTTTTGATAGTATTTTTAGTCAATGATTTGTTATAAATAAGAGGATCCCCCTTTTAGAATGGTCGATGGTTTTGGGTGAAGACCCTCATTTTTGGAATTGTAAAGAAATATTTTCGAACTACCTTAATTGAGAAGTCTTGTTTAGGACTGGAGACAAACTTTTGTTTTTCATCAAAGGCATGTGTGATTGGATTTGAGGAGAAACTACTTCCGACTTTGTTTCATGAATGGATGTTTTAATGAGTAAGAGTCTCAGAATCTATTGATAAGTTCGCTGATTCAATATTTTTTTGAAGTTCTTGTTCTTAATGATGGAAAGAAAATTGTTGTGTTAATGTGTGATTAATGATTATAGATAAGGAAACTATTTTTCTTTCCATCATTTTATTTCATGTATGTTTTCTTTTGATAATTGTATCTCAATCAATAATTGAAATACCAACAAGTTAATGTATTAGTACTAGGATTATCAAAGGTGTGAAAATATTTTTGTGCATTCTTGAGCACAATGGTTATCCCAAGCTCAACCTTCTTTAGTAGTTAAGATTTCCCCTTTTATCAGTTGGTTTATACCAGCACACATCTTTTTATCAGACCCATCTGTTATCACATGAAGTTGCCTTGGGTATTTTATCCCTTAGGTTTTAATTCTTATCCTTTAGTCTTTAGGTTTGCTTAATTTTTTATTTTTTTGATTTTCTTAGGTTAGTCTAAACAAATAAATACTTGGGTTTTGGCTCACTTTTGGCCCACACACAAATTTTAGCCTAGGTTCATTTTATGGTTCATGTCTTTGACTCACCTTTTGACTTGACACCAAGCATAATTGACCCCATGATCCTAATAAATTGACATATAAGTCCATTCACTCATGCTCTTTATCCTTTCCATGTTGTCCCTATTTCCGTTAAGGGGGTCAAATCAAATTTTGAAAAGGGCGCTACCAACTCACTAGAAGTTTCCGTAAAGCACCTTTGTCCCATGCTCCTTTACCATAATTAGCCATAATCAGCTGATGTCATGATTTCCATTGTTTTCAATGCCCTTTTCTTTAAGAAGGAATATCAAGATTTGATCATTTATGAGCTTTCTAACTGTTTATCAATTTGAATTTTTCTCCCAAACTCGACGTTGCTGAAATCACTAGTTTAGACCAGTTGCAGATTGCGCTATGGGATCAATTGTCAAATCTAAATTGGAGGTTGAGGTGGATGTAGTAGTTCCATATCTTGTTGCATATCCTCCATTATCAACCACAATCTCCAGGTATTCTGTGAGACCTTTCAACTGCATGGGAAATTCTTAAGATACCCCTGCCTTAGCTTTTGGTAACACCTGGCACTGCAAACTGCATCCTCTCTCATCAATTTGCATTTGTATCTCTTCTTCCATAGACTTCACAACCATTTTCCAAATGAATTTCACCTATTCTATAGGTCAATCCATTTTGCTTCTGAATCTTGAATGCTCATTCATTCACTTGGCCCTTGTGTCCATACTGCTCTACAAAAAGTCACTACTAAAACTATGCTATAGATCCCCTGTCTCAGTGTTGTTTTTTACTTGGATTTGTCAGTGCCATCTTCTGTATTCACAAATATCTATGCATTAACCTCTTTATTCATTATGTCATCCTTCGTTTTATCTCAAAATATGTTGACATCGAGGAGAATAACAATCCTTACCTTTTAAAGTTTTGATGACTATTGTATGGTGGCTTAAAACTGAGCAGTGCATCCTTGCATACCTTTCTTCAGAGTTCCTTTCTCTCTTTTTTAAAGGAAAATCCATCAGACCAATCTATTGTTAGTCCAAAGTGAGTTGGAGGAAAATTCTTGAGAGAGAAACCATTAGCCACTGTCAATTCTCATTGATATTTGCCTCTGTTTGGTTCCTTTACCCATCATTACATCACAGCCTTTGATCCCCTGTTTATATCCATGGAAAAACCTCAAAGGAAGAAGTCTCACAAGGGAGGGACTGTGGTCAGAACTGAACCTTCTGACATGCACCTGTTTTATGATGAGAAAATGGTGAGGGAGGTTTTCCAAAGGGTTGGTTGCCTCTCTTTTTGCCAAAACATGCAAAGGGGACACCCGGAAGTAGAAAGGCAGTTTGCATTACACTTTGATGAAATTAAGACTAAGGTGGGAAATATTGAGTATGAGGTATCTGAGGCCTATATTGTAGCAACCACTGGGATACCTAATACTGGTGAGAGGTTGTAATATTCTATATATAAAAAGTATGCAGAACAAAAATAAAATGCTAGAAATGGTAGATGAGCAAAAATATAACCAGAACAACACCTTAATAACACCAAAATGATACCAGAATAACACCATAAAGAGAACTTAGATTACTAAGAGCAATGTTCACTTGCCTCTTTGAGGGGGAAACCTCCAATAGAGTAGAGATCTATTACAATAATATCCAAGACAAAGTTCTCATACCCTTGACTCATATTTATCCTAAATATGTCTATCAAAAGACCATCTAGAGGAAGATCCTTCTAGAAGTGGAAGATTCTATTAGGTCTTCTTACATTTGACTTATTATTCCTTATTTCTAGGCCTTATTAATATTGACCTTTATTACATCAGAATATATTATTCTACCTACGTGAGGGGTTAGGTCCCTAACATGTCTTCCCCCTTAAAAACAACCTTGTCCTCAAGGCTTGAGATGTGGAAATTGTTGCAGAGTGGTAGTTGGTTCCCAAGTGGCATCTATCAGGGTTGTATCTTTCCATTGGATTAACACTTCCTTGATGGTTCGCTGACGCAGGCAACACTCACGCTAATCCAAAACTACTTGTGGTTGTAGCCAAATGGAGCCTTCTTTGTCCAACTTGGGAAGGTTAGTTTGAGTTTGGCACTTAGTTCCAATCACCTTCTTTAAGAAGGAAACATGAAAAATAAGATGTATCTTAGAATGACTGGGAAAATATAATTAATAGGCCACATGTCCCACACGCTTGAGAACGGTATGAGGACGATAAAATTTGGGCACCAGTTTCTGACAATGGTCAGCCTTGAGGGAATTTTGTTTGTAAGGTTGCAGTTGAAGAAACACATGATATCCTTTTGCAAATTGATGTTCAAAGTGACCTTGATCTGCTTGTTTCTTCATGCGATTCTGGGACATGGCCAAATTCTCTTTGAGGGTACAAAGAATAGCCTCTCGAACTGTAAGTGTTTGGTCAACCGCCTAGACCTTCGAGAAACCTGGTAAATATGAGAGTATTGAAGGTAGATTTTTTCCATATACTGCTTCAAAAGGAGTCATGTGGGTAGTTGTATGGTATGAAGTGTTGTACCACCATTCAATTAGTGGTAACTATTGAGCCCACTGATTTTGATTTTCTAATGCAAAAAACCTCAAATATGTTTCCAAACACTTGTTGACAACTTCAGTTTGACCATCAATGTGGGGATGATAAGCTATGCTGAGATGAAATTGGGTGCCTTGTAGCTTGAAGAATTATTTCCAAAAATTGTTGGTGAAAGTTGGGTCACGATAAAGAACAACAAAATGTGGCATGCCATGAAGCTTGAAGACCTGATCCATGAAACGTTTATCCCCAATGGATGTTGTAAATGGGTGTTGAAGAGAACATAAATGAGCATACCTGGAAAGTTGATCAACTACCACCATGATGACTGATTTATTGCTCGATTTAGGTAATCCTACAATAAAATCCATAGAGATATCCCACCAAATAGAAGGTGGAATCAGAAGCGGTTATAGTGTGCCAATAGATTTGACTATTTCTCCCTTGTGTGTTGACACACATCACATTCATCCACAAAATTATGAATTTTTTGTTTCATACCATCCCCCAAAAAAGAACATTTGACCCTGTCATAGGTTTTGGTAAACCCGAAGTGCCCAGTTGTGGGTATAGCATGAAGGTCAGAAAGTACCATGGATTTAAGTTTTCACTGTTTACTTAAATACAAACGGCCTTTTTATTGAAGCTCATCATGGAGCCAAGTGTAACCTAGGGAAATTGGAGAATTGGACTACAATTGTTGTATCAGATGTGAACTTTTGTGATCGTGTAGCCATTCCTGGTGAACGACTTGGAGCCAATCTGGTACAATGAAGGAAAGAGAAAAAAGGGACCCTTCATCTTCATATTTTTGAGAAAGTGCATCCACAACCACATTGTCTTTGCCTTTCTTGTAAATGATCTCATAATCATATCCAAAGAGCTTAGTCACCCATTTTTGTTTCTCTAGGGAGGAAATGTGTTGTTCCAGAAAATACTTGAGGCTTTGATGATCTGTCTTAATTTGGAAGCATTTTCCAATAGATAAGGGCACCAAAGATCATCGACATGCATAATAGCTAACACTTCCTTTTCATAGATTGATTTTCCTAAATTTCATTCAGACAGTTGTTTGTTGGTAAAGGCCAAAGGCCGACTCTCTTGCATAAGGATAGCGCCAATTTCTTTCCCTGAAGCATCACATTCCAGGACAGAGGTCTTTGTGAAATCAAGAGGGGTTGGGAATGGAGTGGTGCACATGGCCATCTTCAAGGTTTGAAAAGCCTAATCAGTTGTTGGAGTCCAAGTGAAAGAATTATATTTAAGGAGTGCAGTGAGAGGTACCGCAATCTTTCCATAATTCTTAACAAACTTGTGATAATAACCTGTTAAGCCCAGAAATCCACACAATATTTTGAGAGTCTTTGGGTGAGGCCAGTCTTGCATATCTTCAATTTTTTTAGGATCCATAGTGACGTCATCCTTGCAAAAAACATGACCCAAGTACTCGACTTCTGAGGCACCAAAAGCACATTTATATTGTTTCAGGAAAATTTGGTGCTGAGAGAGTAGATGGAGAACTCGATTCACATAAGCAAGATGGTTTGTCTAGGTTTTTCTATAGATGAGGATGTCATCAAAGTAAACTAAGACAAAATGACGGAGAAAAGGATGAAAGACATGATTCATGAGGCTTTCGAAAGTGGAGGGAGCATTATACAAGCCAAAGGGCATGACCAAAAACTCATAGTGGCCCTCATGAGTTCTAAATGTAGTCTTAGAAAATTTTGTCTATTTCATACAGATCTGGTGGTATCTAGAATGAAGATCGAGTTTAGTGAAGAACTGGGTGCCACTCAATTCATCCAAGAGGTCATCAATGAAAGGAATGAGAAATTTGTCTTTAATGGTGAGTTTTTTTAGGGCATAGAAGTCAAGACACATGCGCCAAGAACCTTCTTTCTTCGTGACCATGACCACAAGAGAAGAGTAGGGGATCGTACTAGGGCGGATAACACCTGTGTTAAGTAGTTCTTGAACCATTTTCTCAATTTCATTTTTTTGGGAAAAGGGGTGACAATAGGGACGTATATTGGGAGGAAGGATTCCAGGGACAAGGGGAATGGAATGATCATGAACAACATGGGAAGGAGGGAGTCTGTGGGGAGTAGAAAAAACCAACTGATGTTTATAGAGAATGGATTGGAGGTCCCGTGACACAGAGGGTGTCTTAGTTGCTTGTATGGCATGGAATTGGGCAATAATGCCCGAATGACCTTTTTTGAGCAGCTTTTCCATGCAATGGGAACTAATGATCTCAGGGGAACTGGCGGTGATGACTTGGAACTTAAATTATTGGCCCTCCTGTTTGAATTGCATGGTTAATTCCT
>CBVK0104148856.1:0-12716 GCA_900067695.1 Picea abies
TTTCGTTATTGAATAGAAAACCAGTTTTACTGTATCTCTGTTATTTTGTGTTAAGAACCTATTAATAATCTGTATTCATTTCGTTTTTCTCATAAAATCTGGATCATGCTTGATATCTATAAATCCCTGCAGCGCACCACCTCCTTCCCCTTATTCAGTCTCTACAATCAATTATGCCATGTTGAAACCCTACAAAATTTGTTGAAGCTATTGAGCTATATTCACACAACTAAATAATTAAGCAATTTTAACTTCAAAGTTCAACCAAACAACCTGATAAATTACATCAATGTTTTTCTACTATACCTCTAAATGCTGCAACCCAAACTGACGTAGTCACATCAATGGAAGCATGTAGCACTTTGCATGGTGCCTACCATTTTTCGACTATATCAACAATGCCTAGGTTGGTAATTGACGATTGAAGATCTCTGACGAGGATATGATACAGTCACCTAGAATTTAACACATCCACAATGCAATTTGATGCCTCGCATAATGTGAAGGGTCATGCTTGTAACTTATCTTGTAGTCTGATGCTTTGCATAACGTGAAATAAACCTTTGATAGGTATAATAATACACCCCACTCAACATGAAATAAATGCTACATTGAAAACACACGTAGAAATACCCAAGGCACCAACGATTTGGTCGATCAGATAGTTAATTACCGAATTTAATACACCAACATTCCCCAAACACAACTTCATTGCAGGTTGTACCGCCTACCAAAACAATTGATATTTTTGTATTTTTTTAACCCAATGCAGCCAATAATAAGATGAAAAATTGGCAAATCAAAGTGAGTTCACACTTTCAACCAATCAAACGCAAGAATAATCATTTAATTTTATTATTATTATTATTTATATTATAATGTTTAACCTTAGAAAAAAAAATCATGACTCGATAAACTAATAAAAAATCAAAACATAATTGATGCAGATTACAATATACCTAACCTTTAAAAAATATAAAAAATCAAAACATAAAATATTTAACTTTCTTCCTATCTTAATATTAACTTATCTAAACTCTTTAAATATCCACTCACTTACACTCTTTAAATCATTTAATCTATAACATAGTTCAAAAGTATATCACACTTTGTCAATATAAAGCCTTTTACAATCAATGTAATGTAAGAGAATATGAGACTAGAACTTTATAATACGAGCAGCCTAAGGTACTTTGGGTTAGGAGATGGTTGTAATCATATTATATTTTCTTCGGAGTCCTTTTGTCACTCCTTATGTTATGTAAAGTGTTAAAAGCACATAAATAATGTGTTTTTCATTCTATGTACATTTTTTATTTTGAAAAAAAAAAACCTTTCACAATCAATTTTTCTTATCTTTCTTTAATAATTTCTTTGGTAACTTGATTGCTCAAATTATAATGTACTTACTCTTTAAAATTTACATAAATTGTGATATTCTTTTTCCCATTTATGTTTCCTCAAAACCATTAACTTTTGTTAAATACTATTATTTGATTATTTTGAATTAATTTATGTTTCCTCAAAACGATTGACTTTTGTTAAACATTATTATTTGATTATTTTAAATTATTTTGAAGTAAATCGTGTACACTTTTCGTGTTGATTTTTTCAAAATTGTTGAAAATAATTTTTATATATTTTTCATATAATAATGTTTTTTGGGGGTCAATAAACAAGTTTAATTCTATTAATCATAGAAAAGTAAAATGGTACAAAATTCACTTCATAAAGTTCATAAAGTTTGTTTAAAATTCTGAATCCTGACTATGCTAGATATATTGTTGAGTCTTTCTATGTTACTGTAAGTCCTTATATGGTGATAATATGGACGCCTAGGAAACAAGTATAGAATAAGCAAAAGGTTCATTTTACAGAAAATCGATTCAGAGGGATGCCACCTTGCCTCGAGGATTGTCTGCTAGTGGAAGGTTGGAGGCTACCAAGAGGTTTTTCTGCATGCTGAGGAGCCAAAGGAGGAAGCTTGGCTCTAATGTATCAAAGTTGAAGCATGACTTCATCCAGCTACAAAAGCACTTCCTCACAAGCCTCATCGCGGTCTTGCAAAATCTTCCCTTTTAGCTTCTTGATGTGCCAATAGAGGTCACGTGTTCACCAATACTTGGTGTCTCATGCTCTGGAGTTGTCAGGGTCAGGAATCCAATTTTCCATCTCTGTGTCTACTTCCTAGTCGTGGATAGTTCCACGTTCCAAATGAATTGTGTTCTCTGTGTTCTCTATTTCTGCCCTGATATGGGGAGGGGTCAATTCCCAAAACTCGTTGGAAGAGGCCCGAGCATCCTACTACACTCTGGTATTGATGGGATCAAGGGTTAAATTTCTTGAGCTAGAGGGGTCATGGTGAGATTTGTGGCCACGACGATAGTCTCGCCTATACCCACGACTAGGCGACATGGCTTTTGACAGAGGGACCGAGTTAAACATTAGAGAGGTGATGGTTAGCTACAAGAGGGAGGTTGTGTAGAGGTCGATAACATGGCGAGCACATAAGGGAGAGTCGACATTCCTTTTTATCGTATTCGAGAGCCTTAATGCCCCAAGATCCTTATTATACACAATGATGACAAAATGATGAGCCAACATGTCGTGAACCAGGCCTTGCGAATCAAGTGGGGTGGCCCTCCTTCTGAAATGATGGTCGAGATAATTAGACGAAGTCATGACCAAGTCGATGTACTAGTGAACGAGGTGGAGAGTACTCACCATGTGTGGTAATAAACGATGCTTTTAAACTCGTATCCTCAGCATTGAACCCGTTATCATATAATATATTTACTTTTTACTTATGTAATTATAATATATATTGTAAGAACATGTGTTTCCTCTTAAGAGGTCAGAAGTTCAAATCCAGAGGGGGGTAGGGTATGTATACCTCTGTAGACTTTACCAATCAAATTGTTAGACGGAGGGGGGTCCCTTGTCCCATAAGCAAGAGGGTCTCATACACCAGTGAGGTGTCTGGCTTGACCGTGACCTTAAAAATATATTATTATTATTATTATATTGTAATACAATGAAAATAATTAATATAATGTAATGAATGAAAATAATTTTCTCTCTATAATTTTGACTTAATAAAATACAATTATATATTTAATAATAAAAAAATCCGTTCCCATTCTATTGACTCGATGAAATGTAATCTTATTTCAAAATAAAAGTTTCTCCCAAAAAAATACAATTTAATATAGTTAATAGAGAATTTAATATAATTAATAGAGATTTATTGCATACGATACCTATAAACTTTAACATGAAATATGTTTTTTTTAAATATTCATGATGCTTACAAGATTTCAAGGCCTTCCATCGATATGAATGGCAAGTGATTGTGCTATGTATTCTCCATAGCTATTATAATTTGTTTTATTCAATTTGGCTACGCTATTATAATTTGTTTTATTCAATTTCATTTGGCTAATCAAATGTGATGAAAAACCTAAAAACATTTAATATATATGACTGAGTTAATTGGTGTTTCAGTGATTATTATTAATATTTAATATTTAAAATATTTGAAACAGTGTTAAGAAATAACTGGCTTCTTTGACAATTAAACACAGAAAACCCCCATAGAGACTCTTTGCACACTAATTGCCATGGTTGCTTTTGCGTCAGCTAAACTTTTACCTTCTAAAACATAACCGGATGAGATCTTATAATTTTGGCATAGCTATATTTAGTTAAAAGAAATCTCATTGCTGTAAACTTTGTATTTAAATAAATCGTTGAAGCAAGTTGCATTTCAAACAACAATGCATCACAAGGTTAAAAAAAAAACACATATTTTTAATTCTTAAAAAAAAAGTAGGGATTAAACAATCTTTCTTTTAATTTTACTTCTTATGAAATAAATATTTAAGTTTATATAATTTATATAGAGATGAAGAAAATGTGGATGGCATTTTGTAGGGTTCTTACATGAATTTTTATCTTACTTCAATTTGTATAAGACATGAAAGGGTTGTGTTTCTAGGATTTTAACTTGATGGATCTTGACCTTGATTTATTGAACTATGGGGAGGTTGACTTCTCTAGTCCCTCTATTCATAACTCGAGAAGAATTATTGGAAGTTTGGCAAAGTGCTAGAGCGTTTAATGAAGACTTAAGAAAATCTTTGGTACTCCTGGAGATTGAGGTATGATCACTAGATCGAGCTGGTGGAGTGGTGGAGGGGTTGCAATCGACTCAAGGTGTATTAGACTTCGATGTTTGGGTACATAAAGTGCATTCACTTTGTCATAACCGATTAGAGGTGCCAAAACCTAGTGGAGAATTGGGTGTTTCAAGGTACATTGTTGTTGGGTTTGACACTCCATCGATTCCACAAGATGAGGTTTCTCCTTCCACATAGGTTGGCTTGTTAGAGATGTAGGTTGGTTACATTGTTCATATGAGGAAGAGGCAAAAGATGAAGTGCTTTAGGGCTAAGTGGGAGAAGTTCAAGATGATGGTGGCGGGATGTCAATCTAGAAAAGGTAGAGGTCTTGATGAGATTGGTCATGCTTAACCGCTTCAAGGGAAAGGAGGTTAAGGAGGTTTCCCTGAAACAATGGTTAGAGGTTGGATGGAGTAGAGCATCGGGATACACTCCTCAATTCCATGTCCTAGTAAGAGGCTAGATTTGTTTCAAATTACATCTAAACAAGATGTGAACTTAATCCTTAGTCAGGACTGTCTCTAGGGTCCATCAAGCTTAGTGCTTAAGAGATGGAAACATGGCTTTGACCCTTAGAGGGATCCCATGTATATCCAACATTTGTGGGTTTTGTTGACAGGTTTACTGATATAGTTTTGGATATATGAGATCCTTGTTTCATTTGGTAATGTGGTTGGAAGGTATATTACCCTACAGGAGGACTATTAGTGTAAGTCAGACAAAAGGATGGTTAGGGTTTTGGTTGAAATAGATTTCAGAGGTGGTCTTCCAACTAAGATTGAAATCAAATGGGGAGAAAGGTATTTTGTGCAAAAATTGGAATATTGAAAAGTGTCATTACGATGGTCGACATGCCATGAAATAAGACACTTATGGAGGGAATGTAAAGCCCCAAGGAAAAATTAGCAATTTGGGTAGGAAGTTTGCGTAAAAAATGATTCGAATATAAATTCTTTGGACCTCAAGAATACAGATTTGACATAGGTCAGTTTCGACAAGCTACAAAGCTCTTTGGTTGATAAGTCATCAAGCCTATAACATGATTTCTCTCTAGGTCACTTCTCTTTGTTGGAGGATCAATAATCTTCGATAGAAGGTCTTCAACAAATCAAGGTAAGCCTTGCTCTAGTTCTCCCTTGATGTATTTTTTGGTTGATAATGTGACTTATTCTCCCTATGTCTTAGGTATTAAGGTTGTAAGCATGAGGGAGGTCCCTTTCCCTAATAGCCCAAAGGTTTCCAATGCTATTTTTAATCCCCTAGACCTATCTAAGAATCCTATTGAGACTCAAAATCCAAAAGGGGGGAAATTTGATGTCTTGGGAGGGTCTTCAAATGCAAGCCATAAAAAATCTCAAAAGCTTCCTTTGATATCTTCCTATATGCTTTGATTTAGAAAGACTTCTCCTAGAAAGGAAAAAGGTGATGTAAAGGGAGGTTTATCAATTGAAGTTGAAAAACCTAACCCTATGGGAAGGAAATCACTCATGTCCTTAGAAAAATATAAAGCATCCAAGTAAGTGAAGGAAGGCAGGCAGTTGAAAATCAATGGGGTTATTAGAGAAGGAAAACCTATGAAGTTTGTATCCCCGTGATTATCCTATATTTTTGTGTTAAAGGGATGAGGGGTGCCCTAAAATGACTATCCCTCAAAAGAATGTTTTTTTTTCCATGATTGATGCCATTTTTCTACAAGAAATTATATGTTTAGCGTCCAAAGCCATTTATTTGTTGGCTTCCGTATTGAAGGACTGGGATATTGTTCCATATATGCTAAGGGTCTTTCTGTGGGCCTGGTTGTCTGGGTGGAATGTTATTTTTGATGCCATTTCCACTCATTTTTTAAATATAAATATTGTTTTAGAAGGTAGATCAAAGGATTTAAATAAGGTGTTTAAGTTAATTAATATGTATGGGAATAGAAATCTTATTAGGATCATCTAAAAGAGAAAGAGGCCTTGTTAGGGGATAATTTTATAGCTTGGGGTGATCTAAGACTGACCTAAGACTGACTTTGAGCTCAAGAGAAGTTTTGGGGGAGGTGGCTAGGCCCGACCCCATGGATAAATATTTTTCTCAACTCTTTGAAGATATGAAGTTGATAGATATTGAACCTATTTAGGTTTTCCCTAGTTGGATAAATTCCAAGAGTGCTAGAGCTGGGATTTCAAAAAGATTGGATAAATTTTTAGTAGTTGAACAGATAGTGGAAAATGTTGATAGATTCAAGTCTTGTGTAGAGTCTGGAGGATCTTAAAACAATTTTCCAATTTTGTTTCAAATATAAAAAGAGGACTAGAATCCTTCTGCTCCATTTAAATATAACCACACCTAGTTAAAAGAGGATGCCTTCAAAAATTTAATTCTTGGGACTTGGAAAATGTTTGATGCCACTACAAGGGACTTTGATATGCTTTAGTTCTCAAATAATCTAAAACAAGTGAAAAAAAAATGGTTGTTGCTTGGGAAAAGGACAGTTAGAAGTCCCTAAAGGAAGTTGAGGTTGAAATTAAAAGTCTTTTTGAAAATAACTCAAGTGATGTGTTCTCTGAAGAAGAACTAGTTATGGAATTGAAAGCTAGACTTGAAAGAAAAAAAGGAATTTATAGAATTGGAAGAGATTGAATGGAGGCTCAAGAGTAGACCAATTTGGTTGGTTGAAGGAGACAACAATACCAAGTTCTTTAATAATTATGTAACCTGCAGGAAAAGCATGAACACAATTTGGGAAACAGGGTTGCCTAATGGGTTTAAGGAAAATTATTTTAGGGACATAGTTGGTGCAAGCAAGAATCATTTCCAATGTCTCTTTAAGGATCCTAATAATGTTAATATAGTAGAGCTAATGAAAGTTATATAGCTATTTCAAAAAACAAATGATGAAAGGATGAATAAAAAATTGAGATCAGAGTTTACAAAGGATGAATTAAAGGCTATTTTGCATTCTTTCAAAAAAGAAAAAAAGTATGGTCATGATGGTTTGATAGTGGAATTTTGTCTCGTTTTTTATGAGTTTTTGAAGGAGTAGTTACTAAAAGTGTTTGAAGAGTTAAGAATCTCAGGGAAAGTTTTGGGTGCCCTTAATTCTATATCCATTGCTCTCATTTCCAAAAAGAATGATCCTTCTACTTTTTAAGACTTGAATCCATTTCTTTATGCAATTTAGTCTACCAAATTATTTCAAATATAGTTGCAAATAGATTAAAGGGAATTTTGTCAAATGTTATCTTGCATGAGTAGTCTGATTTTCTTCATAATAGACAGATCCATGATGTAGTGGGGATTGCATAGGAGGTAATGCATTCTATACTAGAAAAAGGGCAACAATGGTGATGAAAATTGATCTTGCAAAGGAATATGATAAAGTAAATTAGTTATACCTTAGGTTGGTTTTGCAGTTGTAAATTGGATTATGGAGTGCCTAGAATCAACTTCTTTTGTAGTCATTATAAACGATTCTCCTTAGGAGTTCTTTAATGTCTTAAGGAGCCTTAGACAAGGTTGTCCCTTGTCTCATTTCCTATTTCTTCCAGTAGTATAGGGTCTAAGAAAGCTAGCAACATATGCTAAAAGAGAGGGTCACATAAGGGGAATCAACATTGTAGGATCCAATTTTGTAACTCACTCGTTGTTTGTTGATGATATTTTGTTGTTTAGTGAAGGTTCTCTAAGGGAATTGAAATTTCACAATCAAATCCTAGGTACCTATTGTAAATCTTCGAGGATGGAGATCAATTTGAATAAGTCTTGTGTTTTTTTTAATGGTTTCAATGAATACTTGCAAAGACAGATCTTTCAATTTTTTCCATGAAAATAATAAACTTAAATGAAAGATTAAAATATGTTAGTTTTCATTTAAATCCCAATGACTACAAAATTGAAAATTGGCTATGGTTATATTTTAAAAAATTAAAGAAAGGATTACATGTTGGACTAATATATGTTTGTCCCAGGGAGGTGGACTACTTCTGGTTATGTTTGTGTTGGAGAGCATACCACTTTATTAGCTTTCTATTGCCCATTTTCCAAAAGGGATTTTTGGATAATATTATGAATAAATACTTCAATTTTCTTTGGATTGGAAGAAGGGAATTTGAAGGCATTCCATTTTTCAAATGGTTAAGGATTTCTAAACCAAAGGAGAAAGGTAATTGGGGCCTGAAGAATATCTATGTTTTAAGATAGGCTTTAATAGCTAAAAGCTTAAGGAGAATTAATTTTAACAACGGTTTATGGGGTAAAGTCATGAAGTCAAAGTATATGGAAGAAAAGGAGGTGGAATATTAGATCATAAGGGAAAGAAAACCATTAAAAGGAGCCTCAATGGTATGGAAATAATTGGTAAAATCATTTCCTATCATGGGGAACTAGATAGCATGGAAAATAAGTCAAGGAGATAAAGAAGGAATAGGTGTTGACCCATGGATTCGTTGTAGTGATAATCACAACTTGTTAGAATTTATTATTGAAGAGTTTCATGCTAAGGGAATCTCCAGTCTAGCTAATGTTTCCATTCAAGAGTACCATGGAGGTAGGTTTTGGCATCATAAATCTACTGAAGACTTAGGATGTTAGGGTGATCTAGTTGAACAATGGCATCAGTCCACATCACTTTTAATTCACAGTGCTATATGTCTAAAGGATTAGGATGGTGAATTAAAATGGTTAAGAAATAAATATATAGGAGTCTTCATAGCTAAGTTAGGGTATGAAGCCAAAATTGCAAAAGAAATAAGTGATGAAAGGGCTTGGTTGTGGAAATTGGTTAGGAAGCTAGAAAGTCCTCTCAAAACTAAGATCCTCCTACGGTTAGCCCTGGTCAATAAGATATTAACTTGGGAAAATGGACAAAAGAGGAACTGGATAGGCCCTGGTTGGTTTGTTATCTTCAAAGAAGCTAATGAGTATATTGATCACATTTTTGTTAGTTTCCCATTCATAAAATTTATTTGTAAGGAAGTTCTGCGAGCTATAAATGGTAACCATAGTTAAGACAAACACTCTTTGTTGGAGTGTTGTGAAGCATGGTTCTCAAATAATTATGCTTCCTCTCATAAAGCATTGGCTTGCTATGTTCTATAGGGAGTGTGGATTTCTAGAAACAAGATGATATTTCAAAGCAAGGAGGTGACTCTTGGGCTAGTCTCACATCATATCAAACTTTAATATAGTGAAGGTTGGAAGCTCCCCAATAAGAAAAAGACACTTAGAAGTTTAAAAGAACCTACAATTGCTATCTCAAATCCCAAGGGTTACTTTGATGGAGCATGCCAAGGTATCCTCAGTATTTGTGGAGTAGGGGGCATTCTATTTTTATCTAACTTTAATTTTTAAAATCTAAAATATGGAGTAGGCCTAGGTACAAACAATAGAGCTAAATGTTATGCTTTGTGGATTTTGATGAAAGTTACAGTCGAAAAGGGGGACAAAAGGATGCAGATGTTAGAGTATTCTAAGATCTTGATGGACTGGGCTAAAGGAAGAATTCAAATTTCAAATCTATCTCTTGGATCTATCCTAAAAAAAATCATCATGAGGTAAAAGATCAATTTGAAGAAATTTATTTTGCTCACATAATTAGGGAATTCAATACAAAAGTATATTTTCTTTCTAAAGAAGCCATCTCCTTGCAAGAAGGGACTTTGGTTGAACAAGAACTTAAGGGAAATGCTCCTTTTTTTCAGAAACGATTAAGTCCCTTATTTGATTTTCTTTAGGTCCTAGTTTTTGTCAAATTTGTTGCCTATCTTGTTTTTCTAAGACAAGAAAGGATATGTATGTTTTAAGGGCCTAAGATCCCATTAAGAGTCCTATGTTGATGAAGGAAGACTATAATATGTTGTATTGGATTTGGAAGCAAATAATTGGACTATTTGACAATGAGTTGAAAGGCTTGAAGATGTATATTTTGATTTCTTTTTTCTCAAATATCAAATATAAAGTTTTTTTCTTGGTAAATATGTATGTATGTATTGAAACATATGAGAAACTTAAAACTAATTGGAAACAAACTTAGGGATTGACACTTTGACACTGCGCTTCACCAACTCAAAAGGAGAACCAAAAAATTGGAAGGAGAATTAAATGATATTAACAAAAGAATCTATTGAACAATATTTTCCTCTATTCATTAGATAATCATTTTATCAGCTACATATTATCACATGAATTGATATATTGAATATATGGTGATTCCTTTCCACTATAAAACAAATAATGTTGAGATCGCAACACCTCAAGAAAAAGTATGCAATGACACACATAATGAAAAGTTATGTATTTATTGTTTTCATTAAAAAACAAGGTTGGTGGGCATTGGGTTAATACAAAGAAACCATTGAAGTGGAGGCTATACATAGACTTCATGTGATATATGGGAGACCTAAGGCATACGTCAAGGCATAGGTACCCTATTTCTTGATCAACTCCACCATGTGGTCATTGTGTTGATCTATCACAATCTAGTCATGATGAGGACAACCGTGAATCTAGGAAGAATCCACAAGATTGTGCCCCATTTTGTATTTTTTGTTTGTGAGAGATTTGAAGAGGTTGTTGTCTCTTTCACTCCCTTCTAATTTAATTTTGCATCCAATGAGTACCTACACTTGAAATTTGAATAAATATGTAAGGAGATAAGTTGAAAATACGATTAAAAAATAGTTTTCTTTCTTTTCCTTTGAAAATTCATCTCTTATTTTATTATTTTCCTTAAGACGCCCATTTTAGACCTTAAAAATTCTCTAATGTTGTCTCTTTTGCTATGATAAGTTATCGAGATTTACCTATAATTGTATTACTTGTTTTTTGTTTTAATTTGGACATGCATATGCTTTCCTTTTCTCCCTTAATTTTTTTTTCGGTATTAAAAATTTATAATTTTTGTCAATGTCTTGCATTGATTTTGAGTCTTTGTCGTCTTCTTTCTCATAAACCCAATCATCTTAATCATTTTCTTATATGTTTCTCCCATATTTTTTATTAGTGTTCCTTCCTTAAATGTAAACTATGTTAAGAATGCTTCCTCAATGTCTAGATTCAAAGCTTCAAATTATTTCTTTCTCATAATAATCCTTTCTCTTCGTTCCTAACATTTTTTAAACTTTATTTTACCTTGGGTTTATGTATAAGGTGTTCCTTCTTTTGAAATCCTTACATAATGTATGTAGTGTAAGAATGGACAATCCCTTCGTACATGATCATATTCATGGCATGTTTGGCATATCAAGGTATGATTTCATAATCTATTTGTTTCTTCCCTGTGTACTCTTTATACCTGTGTACTCTTTATACTGCAAAACTATTGATTTTGGTAAGGGTTTGGTTAGATCCAAGTATAGAAATTGCTTATAAAAGATGTATTTTTTTTTTCTTTATGGTTACCTTTGTATATATTTTTAGTAATTTTCTAAAAGATTTCCTATACTTTCCAAAATCCCTTCATTCCATAATCTCGATGTAAGGAATAAAGTCATATCCACACGGGTGACTTAAAGAAATCTTTTGACTAGGGATCAAAACCAACATTCTATAGAATCACATATCGTGTCTCGTCATGTTGCGAAAACATAATTTCCTTCGAAAACTTTGTTTATAGCATAAACATTAATCAACCTCTATACCTTATGATGATTACCTATATGATATAGGTTTATATGATAATTTGCATGATTATTAAGTTATTGCTCTCTTCTTTGTTCATAAAATTGTTTGAAAATGTGAACCTCTTCTCTGCTCATACAATTTCCAATCATAACTCCTCTCTGTTTATCCGAGTTAAGGATACATTTCTATTCATACTCATAAGGCAAGGAACACCTTACCTCGAGCAAGGTAACTTCATTCATATTAATATGTAGTTACTTCAAGCAAGCAACTAACACAAAGGGAAAAGTTGTAATTACATGAGGGAGAGTAACTTTATTCAAATTAATAGGTAGTTACCTCAGGGACGCAAGTAACTAACACAAAGGAAAAAGTTGTAATTATATTGGGCTTATTCGTTGCCATTTGGAAAATCCCAAATTTTTTAAAGGGAAGGCTCTCAATATGTGGCGAGTGGCATGAAATATATTTTAACAATTGTTTGTTTTTAATCTTTGTTGTCATTTCTCATTGGTTTATATTTAATTTATTTTAAACGTTTTCATGTTTTTTAGACGATGAAAAGCTACCACGTAACACTTGTTTGATATGGTTTCATACTAGTGCATGTGTTATAAAGGTATAAGTTCAATTATTTTGGTATGAGTTCATTAAAGTATATATGTTAGAGAGGTTTGTGGTGTAAATGCTATTATTGTATTGGTTATACTCGTTATTTATGATTTTTTAGGAAAAAATTATAAATTATATGCATATTTTGAGATGGAAAACAAATAACTTATCTTAAAAAATTTAGAAGTTTTTAGCTTATGTAATTTTATAAAAAAAATTCGTCTCTGAGGTGTAGGACAGTCGGTGATGGAGTGTGTTGTTAAGCCACTCCGTGATGTTAAAGTCACCGGTTTGAAACCTGCGGGGACAAAAAATCCA
>CBVK0104148868.1:973-18158 GCA_900067695.1 Picea abies
CATTCTAGCGAGTCTTTCACTCTGTATTTTTACAGTCTCTGTACATTTCTCTGATTAATAGAAATCGTGTATTACTGTATATCTATGTTTATGGTTGCATCTCTGATCAATTTCTATTATATCATTGAATATATGCAATATCTCTGTGCATTTCTTTATTATATCTCCGCTCTCATTTCGTGCCGAAAATAATCCGGATCAGTAGTACCAGTTGCAGTCACCCTTGAAGTTCTTAAGAGTTGGTGATCATTACCGCTGCTGCCAGATGGTGCCTCTACCTGCAAGTGTCGTCAGAGGTATGTACTCACACATGTTTAAACGGTTAAGCTTTAAAGGGTATTTGCAGGAGAAGGGATCTCTTGCCATAGATCCAGAAGGATCTCAAGATCCAACACATTCAGAGGAATAATGCAACCCAGGTGTGATTATTCTAATATGCATATAGTTGTTATGACATTATTTTGATCAGTGTTGCATGTTTTAGCTATGACCATCATTCTAACCTTTGATCAAAATCTAAGTCAAGGTATTAAATGGATTAAAAGTTGAGATCATAGAGCTTATCCTCTAACCCAACCTTCTGTCATGATAGCATATTGTCTTAGTACAAAAGACAGGTTGAAGAAAACACTCGTCATCTTGAGTGAAGGAGACTTGGAAGAAAAGAAAGCACTCATTCTTGAGGACAAGGCTCCAGGTCCTAGGTTTGATTAATCAAGTTGATAAGATTCAAGGTTACACATGACAAGTTGATGACTACCCCTTTACAAGTAACCACTATAGTTGAGATAGCAGTGTTTGAAAAGTATTATACTTGGTAGCATGTGAGCCTATAGAGGTATATACTTAATGTAATCATTTGCCTGATACAACTAACACCTCCTCTAGGAGAAACCTCGCGTGTTAGTTCCAGGTTGCTATGGAGGAATGTTCGATCACAACACTATAAGAGTGTTGACCTCATTTCGTATTGTATTCCTTACCTTTAATCTTTGCTTCATACAAGTTACAAGTGATAGCTCTAAAGGAGCTACTGTGATGATTGTTCGTGCTATTGCTTTATCTACTATTATCAAAAGGATATTATTCTTGCTTGATTTGTTGACCTTGTTCCATGTCACAGGTGATAACCCTGAGAAAGCTATAGTGAAGGTTGCAGAAGGCAACATATTAAATGAGACATGAAGTAGACTAAGTACATGAATATATACACTCATGTACCAAAGAAGAGGAAGAAGAAGCTATCTCTTGATATTTAGAGTATCTCATATGAAGATTGATTGAAAGGAACATAAGGCTCCAATGATGACCGAACATTAGAACGGGAAGCAGAACTCGTTTGAAGCCTGACTATGTCTTTCACATCTAGACTTGGTATTCAACACCAAGTATACCTGTAAGAGATGATGAAGTCCATATAGACTCAGAAGAAATCAAAAGAAAGCTTATCTCAGAAAGTATTAGATGTAGAGTCAACTTCCATGACTGAGAGACAAACGTCGTGAGAAGACTAGATCGTAGCTTTAGAAACTTCTAGGAGATATGAAATCTCCTGGGAAGATTCCCTTGTTTCAGTGACAAAGAAGGAAGCCAGTCAAAAAGACTAGGATATGGATTCTTCCATGAGAAGAGAAGTCAGTATTGACTTCCAATATTGATCTATACATATCAAACGTCTTGCAAATGTACAAAGCTCGATGTATGTCTATAGGGTTCTCCCAGCAAAAGGGGAGAAGACGAGACACGTATTGAAGAAATAGTTCCAGTACTTATGAAGACAACCAGAACAACTATGATTCATATATAGTATGAGATGCAAGGGGAGCAATCCCCATATTTAAAATTGAGTGGCAGTTGGTGCAGTACATCAGTTGGGTCATGGAGACATGACTATGATAGCATTACCCCCATGAAAGAAGAAGAGCTATCTTCAGTATCAGTTATTGAGCCACTCTCAGTTTCAGATGAAACTGTTGCCGTGATAAAATAAGAGGAGTTACTCTCAAATTTTAGCAGCCACAGTGAGAATGAAGCAGTCATTCTCAGCCTCAGAGCAGCTGCAGGTGCAGAGTCCTAGATTCCAGAAGGAATAGTTGCAGAGAGAGTAGAGGACATACTCCCAGACAGTGAGACAGATAGTGCCTTGCAGAAAGCACATAGAGCTAGCACATGATTGTGCAGATTGAGTTGCAACTGAGCAAGTGTACCAGATTGGTACAATGTAATGAGAAAAAATGATTTGAAGATTGAAGATAGAAAGACTCATGTTTGCCAGTTGAAGAAGGATTTGTACGTGTTAAAGCAAGCTCCTAGAGCTTGATATCGCAAAATTGACAGTTTCCTGACGAGCTTGGGCTTTACCAAGAGTAAAGATGATTCTAACCTCTACTTCAAGGTTATGAATGATGAGTTAATGATATTGTTGTTGGATGTGGATGACTTATTCTTAACTAGAGAAGAAAAGCTCATCACCGAATGTAAGAAGAAGCTCGCTGCAAAATTTGAGATGAAAGACCTTGGCCGAATGCATTATTTCTTAGGTCTTGAGGTATGGCAGAGTCCAGAGAAAATCTTCCTTAACCAAGGAAGTATGCAGTCGGAATTCTGAAGAGATTCGACATGTTGGAGTGCAAGTCCATGAATACACCCATGGAAACGAAGTTGAAGCTACTGGTCGACACTTTCGTCAGAATTGATTGATGCCACGCTGTATAGACAGATTATTGGATCGTTGATGTACCTGCCTGACGAACACCAGACCAGATATTTGTTTTGCCGTGAACACCTTGAGTCAGTTTCTGGTAGAACCCAGACATGTTCACCTAGTTGTTGCAAAACATGTGATGAGGTACCTTAACGGTACATTAGATTGTGGTCTCAGCTATGATGGAGATCATGATTTCACATTGAGTGGGTACACTGATTCAGATTGGGCTGGAAGTGTCTCTGACAGGAAGAGCACTTCAGGATGCTGTTTCAGTTTGGGATCAGCCATGATCTCATGGTAGAGTAGGAAGCAATCCAGCATTGCTCTCAGTACAACGGAAGCAGAATACATTGTTGCGTGTTCTGCCAGCTACGAAGCTATATGGCTTCGAAAGTTGTTGACCGGTCTATTCGACCTAGAAATGGAAGCAACCATGATCCTATGTGACGACTAGAGCTGCATAAAGATGACAGAGAATCATCTATTTCATGACAAGTCAAAGTACATAGAGATCCGATATCATTACATCCGTGTCATGGTGCAGAGAGGAGCCATAAAGCTCCAATATGTTAGCACGGATGAACAGGTTGTCGATGTGTTGACCAAGCCTCTATCTCGTGTAAAGTTTGAGCACTTTCGAGATAAGCTTGGTATAGTCCGAAAGGGGGAGTAGTCTTGTGTTGATGTGCTAGTCTAGTACTGTGTTTCCAGCTTAATTGTGACGAAAAGCCAGTCTAGTACTGTGTTTCCAACTTAATTGTTGTGTTGAGATATGCCAGCCTAGTACTGTCCTTCCAGCTTGTTATTGCACAGTTTGTAGCTTAGGTTAAAGGCTAAAGGATAGAGGCCAAACTGGCGTAACAGGAACCTTCCCCACCCAATGTCACCTCAATGGGGAGGTTCTTTCTGTTTAGGGAGGTTAACCCAGGGGAGACGTCCCTGGCAACCTGGGGTTTTGAAGAGGCTAAGGTATAAAGTCAAGTTTAAAGTTCCCTCCTCACAGGTTACCACCAAGATCAGATAGTCCGGCTAATCAGCCAATAAAGAAGTGTATGCTCAAATGAAATCACCTGCCCGGAACAAGACAACAATAAAGAATATATGCAGGCTATAACTCAATGGGTTAGTACTTCAATGACTATCTGATATCAATTAATAAGCAATGTAAAAACAATAGATATCAATGAGGTCAACGTTTTATCAATTAGCTATGGAAAAAGCATCAATTCATTAATAACTATCAAGATGATCAAGCCAACAATGTATCCAACCAACACTTTGCTCAATAAATGCTTTAAATCATCATCTAATTGCCTATATTCAACATTTTCTATGTCAAGATGAGATAACCAACTGTGACGTCAGCCTTAATTAGGTTAGTTTGTTAGTTAGGGTTTCAAAATTCAAAGTTTTGAGAGTTGTTTTGGACACTAGGACTTCAATGTTGGAGGCTAAAGATCAGTGCCTTAGGGTATATGGGGTCAAACAAGATAAGGGCACAAGGTTTTGAAAGGATGAAGACTTAAAGACAAGAGGGAAGGGTTCTAAAGTCATGCAAAGGCAGGGCCCTAGAATCAAAACCCTAGGGGAAAGAGGCTCACTCCGATGTTGCTTAAGCAAGGCCTCGTGCTCTTTCCTCCTTCCTTAGGTCAACTTGGCAAAATGGCTAGCATAAATGATAAATTTAACTAAAGGATGAGGTGAGAGAAAGTGTTGCAAAGACAAGGCTTTCAAACCCTAGAAGATGATGGCCCTAGGTGTAGATAACCTAGGCCTAGGACGTCACCCCCCTTTCAACCTATAAAATTCAATGCTACCTAAAGGGAAGAAGCAAGATGAGTGTAGCAAAGGCTAGGCTCAATCCTTCTTCTTCAATGGCCGAAATATTTCTCTCTAAGGGGACATGAAACAAGGACCTACTTGTGTGCTTGTTACCTAGGGTTTCAAATCAGCAATTTAATAAGCAAATGCAAGAAATTAAACCTACAACCATTCAATTAAGAAGTTTTGCAAGAAAATCACTTACATATCATGAAGAAAGCATGTGCAAACCCTAGTTGTAAACCTTCCTTGGAGAGAAATGACAAAAGATGCCAAAAACAATCCTTCCAATAACAGGTGCGCCTCACTTAGAAAGACAAAATACCCTAGGAGGGCGCAAAAATCAGACCTCACAAGTGTGAGTGAGTTGTGTTATGTTCAAATGAGGGAAAAACATCCTCAATATATAGCATCTCATGACCTTTAATTAAAATTTAGGTCATTAAAAATAGCCGACAAGGCTAATAACCAAAAATCATACTGTTTTACATTAAATTGTTAAATGAAACCCTAAATGAGCAATAAGCAAGATGTCAAGCCCTCATGAGGGAGACTTTGCCCCTTTTTAGGGCAAAATACAACACAAAATGACAAACGTTGGCCCTCTTTGGGCCTCCAAACTCTGCCACACGTGCCAAACTGCCCTGTCAAACTGCCATGCACTAGAGGTGACATCAAGGGCTCCTAGATGACGTCCTGGGCCATCAGAGGGACACGTTCCACCTATAATGGGTCAACCCCCTAGGGCTGGGCTCAGCCAAGGCGTCTTGGATGAAAACGTCCTCCTTCTCTTGTGCAAAGGCTCGACCAATCACTGTCCTGTCTCTGCCCCTGATGGGGTCCCAACAACCATCTGATGGGCTCTTCAGCCCCATGGAGGTCCGAACTAATCATCTCCCCATGTGTACCGGTCCAACTAGTACCTGTCCGTCGGGCATGATCCTACACATCAAAAACTTCGCCCTCCATGGGCTCATTAGTCATAGGGATCATAGCAATGTCAATCATATTTCATCATTAATTTTATCAAATGCATGCATAAAACCCCTAACATACCATCCAATAGCTCAAAGACATTACAATGATCTACTATACAAAGATGAAGAAAAAGACAAAATGCCCTATTGGGCCAACATCCATAAGAAAATGAAAGTTTCCAGAGGATATCATCCAAGCCATGTAACACGAGGTGGTGTGGTCAAAGGATGTCCAGACATACAGGTAGAGTGAAAGACAAGGGTGATATTATCCATGGGTGCCTTTGTAGAAGGTGAGTTGTACCTGTCATGGATGCAATTCTTTCCAAGCCCTTTATTGCCTTTACTCTTTCTTTTCTTTATTACTTTTTCTTTCTTTTTATTTCAAGGTCTAACTAGAGGACATTGCCTTGGCGTGGTGACCAGAGCTTACAGTGTTACCCACAAGTACTTTCACAGAGATGATAAGGCTGGCTCGTGATGAGACCCCCTTTCCCTTAGCCATGCAACCAAAGGTCACCGCCCTGGCGTGGTAACCAAATAATGGCAATGTCATACTGCTAGGTACCCATGAACATAATGGGCTGGCTCGTGATGAGACCCCCCATCCTCTTGGCTAGGTCTTGTTTTGTCATTTTCTTCGGGTCCCTCTTGTTTCTTGTTGAGAGGCTTTTTATTGCCTTCTCGGGAATCCCTGGGCGAGGCATCTCTAGGTTTTATTTTTTATGGCTTTTATCTCTTACCAACTGCTTTTACCTCCTGGGCCTTTGGCCCCTTCTTCCCATGAGATAAGGTGTAACCCCACAAACAGGTCATCCTAATGTCCGGACTAGGGGAATGGGGTAGATGAGTGGGAGATAAGATGTAAGAGTGATGATATGATGGGAGCGGACGATGGCCCTTCAAAATCCCCCCTGGTGGCTAACCAAAACCTATGGGTACAAGCTTGCTAGGGTACCCTGTCAATCCCCCCAACCATGGTCAAGTGGGTTAATGTAAGATCCAAGCAGTCGTCAGAAATGAAAGGAATTTGATGCATATATCTGAAGGTTATAATGATCAAATATGACACATACCATGATACCTGGACCAATTACCTCATGGAGCAAGAGTTTTCTCCGATACAAGTCCAAGCCGAAGGTGATGGATGCTGCTGCTGCTGACAGGACAAGTCTAATGAAGAAGAAGAAAGATGGGCCCTCTAGGGCCATGCCCAGGTCAATCCTTCTCTCGGTATTCCATGTCTAGGACCTGTGGGCCTCGAGACATGATCTCCTAGTTATCCCTAGAAATCGAGGATAACACAACTTAGTTGTTGTGACGTAAAGCCAGTCTAGTACTGTGTTTCCAACTTAATTTCTGTGTTGAGATATGCCAACCTAGTACTGTGCTTCCAACTTAATTGCTGTGACGTAAAGCCAGTCTAGTACTGTGCTTCCAGCTTAACTGTTGTGTTGTGATTCCAGCTTAATTGTTGTGTAGTGTGCCAGCCTCATGTTGTGATGATGTTCCAGCCTCGTGCTGTGATGATGTGACTAGCCTTGTGCTGTGGTGATGATAAGATATTAGTTTTATACTAATTCATATTGATGTAGATGATGATTTCATTCCATTGAGAATGACGATGTTGTCGATGAGAAAAACTTCCGACGACTTATAGATATGCCAGTCAATGTTCCAAAGATGATATTGATGATGTTGTCCTCTCACCCACTTGATGTTGTTGATGATGTTGTCCTCTCTCTCGCCCGATGTTGTTGTAGAATACCCTCCTTGTTAAGGGGGAGTGTTGAAATATTGTAACTGCAAAGAGTATTCTAATTATTATTGATGTATTATTCATTAGATCAATCTCTTTTTTCGGATTGATCATGTCGGGTATTGTAAATGACCAAATCCCCTTTTGCGGATTGGTCAAACCCTAATTGTAATGGGCTAAATGAAAAGTCAGCCCCAGAATATATTAAGTGGTTGTAACCACCCAGAATAAGAAGTCGGCCCTGCCAGTGAAAAGACACCTATATCCACACGTGCCAGATTGTATAAATAAAGAGGCTAGTGCCTCATTTGTACACACACTCACTTGTTCATTTGAGAAACAAGTTTTGGAGCTGCAGTTGGAGAAGAGAGATAAAGAGAGAGGCACATTCTTGGGAGAGGACTTTCTGTATTTGTTTGAGTTATCTCATGGCATTATATTAGCTATCTATAATAAGGAAGTTTTGTTGGGTTTTCTCCCCCATGAGGGTTTCCCAGGATAAATGATGTGTCTCTTGTGATTGTGTATTTCTCAATGATCCTATATTATGCTATTGTTATCTAGTGAATTGCAAAGAACTCTAATAATAGCTTAAACCTTAACAATATCAACACTCCCTCCTAGCTAGGGAGGTGTAATTGATAATGGTCTTGAGCACAAACCGACCATTCAACTGGTAGCATCACGAGCATCATCATTATTATCCAACTGGATAATCTCCATGACAATTGGTACAATGTCAATTGATAGAACACAACTGTGTTTATCCATAATAGTACACAAGTACTCAATCCGTGACACACAGTTACAGACAGTGGAACATATCCACCACAGTAGTATACTTCTACTGTCTGGAGACATGCAGTCTCCAACATATCAACTAATATCAATCTGCACAAAAACAATGCTATGATATAAACTAAGTCATCTGGGCCATTCTTCCACTCACATCTGTGAGATCTGGAAGAGCATCTTCTCTCAGAGTAGAACATCAATGATGGGCTATCTGGACTATTCTTCTCAAGCAAGGAAGAATAATTGTCCTGATTTCTGAGCCTGGACCATTCCCTATCCTGGGTCATTCCTCCGGCACTAAACAAAGTGCAACTTGGAGCGAATGAGTCTACCCTAGGGAATGCCTGTCCCTGATTGTTGAACCTGGACCATTCGCCTATCTAGGCCATTCCTCCGGCACTAAACAAAGTGCAACCTGGAGAGAATGAAACTGCCCTAGGGAATGATTGTCCGGACCATTTCCAAAGGAAATGACTGTCCTGCACCAACCTCCAAAATAGACCATTCTTCGAAACTGCTCACAACTGTGAGCTTCAAAAGAATGATTGTCCGGCGAGGCTGACCAATCGTCTTGAGTAACCCTCAAGAAGAGAGACTGTGCTAGACCATTCCCCATGTTAACCACAATGGGAAATCGCTGTCTATGGTACATCAACAATCCATCGAACCATTTTCATTACGAAAATGACCATTTGATCTGGACCATTTTCCGAACTGGAAACTGCCTGTTCGTCAAAAATCTTAACCACTTTCCGAACTGGAAAGAAACTGCCTAAGCTAGACCATTTTTCTAACTTGAAAATGACTGTCTTTAATTCAATGATATGTCAGTGCTCCCTCCCAAACCTGGAGAGTCATTTCTTCCCTTTCAGCTAAGGGAGTTATTTCCACGATCCCCAATTTGTCTCGGAAATATGCAAACTTTATTCTGGATAGAGGCTTTGTCAAGATATCAGCTGTCTGCTCATTTGTGGGGATATACCGGAGCTTTACTTCTCCTTCCTGGACTTTATCTCGAATAAAGTAGTATTTGATCTCAAAATGTTTCGACCGTTCATGAAACACTGGGTGTTCTGATAGCCTTATACAACTTTGATTGTCACAGTATATTAAGGTCGAATCTGGAACCTGATCAAATAAATCAGAAATCAACTTTCTCAGCCATATTGCTTTTGTACGTGCCTCACATGCTGCAATATATTCTGCTTCTGTTGTGTTGAGTGCGACAGACTTCTGTTTCCTGCTACCCCAAGATATCATAGCGGAGCCCAAGCTAAAACACATCCTTGAAGTACTCTTTTTGTCTTCTGTACTTCCTGCCCAATCTGAATCTATGAATCCATGAAGTTGTATATCGCTGGATGTTGTATATCTTAAATCGTAGTTTAGTGTTCCTCGGATATACCTTAGAACATGCTTTGCAGCTGTCCAGTGCTCATTTCTAGGTTCCACCTGGAACTGGCTTAGTGTGTTCACGAAAAAGAAAATATATGGTCGAGTATTTACCAAATACATCAATGACCCAATCAATTGTCGATATAGTGATGGATCTACTGGATCAGAATCTGAATCTCTTATTTTTCTTATATCTTTGGTCATAGGAGTGTCCATGGATTTGCAATCCATCATTCCAAACTTCTGAAGAATCTTTATTGCATACTTTCCTTGTTCAAGGAATACTTCACCACGCTTTTGCCATACTTCCAGTCCCAGGTAATAATGCATGAGACCAAGATCTTTCATATCAAACTTAGAAGCTAGTTCCTTTTTGCACTGGATGATGAGAGACTCTTCACCTGTTAGGAATAGATCGTCGACATATAGTAGTAGAATCACAGGTGCATTGTTCACGACTTTGTAGTAAAGATTTGGATTTGCATTGCTTTTGGAGAAACCAAGTCTCATTAGATAGCTGTCTATTCTAGCATACCAAGCTCTTGAAGCTTGCTTGAGTCCATATAATGCTTTCTTTAGTCTGCAAACATGGGTGTCTCTGGAATGTACTTCAAACCCTTGAGGTTGTTCAATATATACTTCTTCTTCGATTGCTCCATTGAGGAAACTTGTCTTTACATTCATCTAATGTAAACTCCATCCCATGGAAGCGGCAAGAGGCATGATAGCTCTAATGGAAGTGTATCTTGCAACCGAAGCAAATGTTTCGTCATAGTCTTCTCCCTCCTTCTAGGAGAACCCTCTAGCTACGAACCTTGCTTTATATTTATCGACTCTTCCGTCAGCTGCATGTTTGATCTTATATACCCATTTTGAAGTTACTACCGATTTCTCTTTAGGTCTAGGCACAATTTCCCATACATCATTTTTCATGATGGATTGGTGTTCTTCTGTCATAGCTTTTTTCCATTGTTTCTTCTGAACTGCCTCTTCAAATGTGGTAGGTTCTTCATTTATAAGCTTTGTCATACATGCTGCATAGCTGGAGAATCTTTTGGGCTTCTTACTTTTTTTGATGGTCCCATCTGGGGCCTTGAGTCTTTCTGCTTCTTGTAAGGTAGCTTCAAGCCAAGCTGGTCGTTTCTTGGTCTTCGGTACAATGTTTGAATCAATGGTCTCACATGGTTGCATCGGATGATCAAGTTGTTCCTTTTCATCATTCTGGTTTTCTGGAAGACATGTGCTTTATTCAATAGGCTCTTCATACTCTTCTTCTTCTATAGTTTCTTCTATGGATTTCTTGAAATCCATCTTTTCATTGAAGGTCACATCTCTGCTGACTTCAATCTTATGTTGTTCTGGGATATAGATTGAACTCTGATGACTGATCAATCGTTGTACACATACTATTTGCTCCCTGCACCCTCGATAAACCTGTGATGCAATCTATCAACATGCTCTCCCACTATCGCTCGGAAATGGGCAAGGACTGTATCAACCTTGCTAGATGAGTGTGCCCCGACCTGCTCTGCTAACAAGTCATACACTTTCCCATATCGTCCGCAAAGCCCCTCCATGCGAACCTCTCTTGGACCCGTCCGTAAGTGGTAAAGTCACCAGGGACCTAAGTGGTAAAGTCACCAGGGTCCCATGCGAGCATGTATGATGTGGAACACCCTCTACTCATAGCACTGATCTACAAGGGACTAAAACAAGAATCCTCCTGATTTCCCCTGATAAGCCAGGCAATCATAAGTTGCACAAACTCGGTCAACTCCTCAAAAGACCACTCCATGCAGCCAATCTTAAGCATCTCAAGAGTAAACTCTAGAAAGAGAAAATTGGCCATCTCATCTGCATCGACTACCAAGTTGTCAAACACTGCAGTCCCCGAATCCCAAACTAATCTCCGAGGGGAACCATCATGTTGACGTTGAACCCTTCTGATCATGATCGTCTAATCGCCATGCTCAGACAACGCTCTACTCTCCTGGACCCCTAAGTCGAACTCACTATCCTGGATCATGTCTCGCAAAAGCATCTTAGTGAAGTCAAAGTCTGCCAACCTGTGGATAGACTCGATCCTGGGTATCGTGAGGGAAAAACTACCTCGTCCTATAGGACAAAGCTCAACAAATCCTCTCACAATATCCTCACAAAGACTTAGACCCATCACTGACACGAACCTGTTAATCATCCTCATCATTTGAAGCAGTATATCACTCCGATAAATGCCAGGATCCCACCACAAATTGGAAGTCCTCCACTCCCAATGCATGCTAAAAACTCTGTGAACCGATCCAACAGAGTCAAAATCTCCTCTTGTGCACTCTACGCACTGATCACATGGTCCAAATGAAAGACTTCTACCATGGCCACAATGCCCCCTGTCTCATCAAGTTGACTCCGATGATCCTCTTCTATCATGTTGTATAGCATGAGGGCATCAAATAACAACAATAGATGCCTCTGCCACTACCTACAAGAATGGAAAGTGACTAGTGTGTTTGTCAACCCTAAGGGCATGGCCATGAAATCATAATGAAGTTTGGAAGCAAACCTGTGAGTATCTTGCTCCTTGGCCCTCATATGATGATATCCCAGATGAAGATCTATCATCGAGGGATATGTTGCTCCTTGAGGCTCACCCATCCACTCGTCGATCCTGGGTAACCTCAACTCAATGGTATGTTTGAGGACTCTGTCGGGAGGCCTCCTTGGAGGAAACGCCCCAAAACTCTGTTGTACACTACTGTGTGCCAATGAATACCCCTGCATACCACTGCTTATCATTGGATCGTTCTGTACCATCCTGTATCCTGTAGGCGCTACTGTATCCATCACTCTACTGGTGTTGCCTGGACCTGTATCCCAGAGTGTGCCCATGTCTGTCATATACATGTCCACCCAATCCATGGATGCATATACTTCCTTGTGGGCAGGTCCACAAGGGATGTGCTCAACTATCTCCTCTGTAGCTAAGCTTTGAGCCTTTAGTGGGCTCTCCAAAATAAATGGCTCATGATCCCCACAATGCAAAACAAGACCATAGTCAAAACCCTCTGTGTCATACCTCTCCTCAAGCATGTGCAACTCTGAATGCTCCTCGTGCGGGATCGTCACAAGAGGCTCCTCCCTCAAATCATCGGGGCCACTCACGCCCTCATGTGTCACGGCTTCCAAAGATGATGGAGTCTCTGCTATAAGTGATGAGGAGCGTGCCAAACTCAACTGTTAACAAAGCTCCTCAACCTCCCTTTCCTTGTCTTCTGCAAACTTGAGAGCAAGGCCCCTATCCATGAAAAACTGTAGGTAATCTGATTTCATCTGCTCTAGCACTTCTTTGATTATGTGCAATTGAGCACCAGTGACCCCACTTGCAACTCTTTTTCTTCTCTCCTCCATCTGGGTTTTACCAATAAGATCTCCAATGAACTTATGAGCACCATCTTCCCTTGTCAACACTTGTACAATTTGCTCCTCTTTGACCAATAATCCGTCTTCCAAATCACGCAATGCTAAGGGTCTTTGTTCAATTTCATCAACATGGTGTGGGCTATCACACAATAGATTTTCTGATTTGCTTTCACCTCCAAAATCAACCTCTCCTTTGTCATCCTCCACGCATGGCTCCTGAGAAGGTGGTGTTAGAATATAATGGATGTGCTCGTTTTACCATTGACAATATCTCTATTGTCACCCAACCATAGGCCATTGACAATATCTCTATTGTCACCCAACCATAGGCCGAAGCCACCCTCCGAGCACCTTAACCTTGATAGAGAATCACTCCGGAAGAAAAATTTCCCCAAGGATAGCGCACCAACAAGCGCTGATCAAATGTTACAAACCCTAGCCAAGAGATAGTCCAAGCCAAAACGTAACTGCTAGCTGCAGCAGCTGCACCGACAGCTCTCCTCAAACCTGTGCACAAAACTGGGCACTGCAGTGCGCACAAGTGTTGCTCTGCAATTCTGAGACTGCCTGCCAGAATGAGAACTGGCCTCCTGTATTTATACTAATTCTGGCTAACTGCCTGGACCGACTTCTCATTCTGGGTATCTATCTATTCAGTATATATTATTATTTCTGGCCGACTTCTTCTCTTGGAGGCTAATAACCTAATATAAATTATCTTCTTGAGCTGACAAGTCTTCTAGGGTTATTAGCCAACTCATTAGGGTTTCTTCTTGCTTCCCGGAGTATTATATCCTTGTCAGGTTTACACGTGGAGGTAAATACCTCCCGCAGCTACCATAATATCAACACTCCCTCCTAGCTAGGGAGGTATTACAGGTAATGGTCTTGAGCACAAAACATACCATTCACCCGGTAGCATCAACATAGTTATATAGACTAGATCATGAGCACCATCATCATCATCAGCTGCATCATCTCTCGAAACCATACTCTATCTGAGTAATCAGACATGATGCTCACTCCACAGAGTGATACAAGAGCCATTCTTCTAATCTAGAAGAGTAAATGTTCTGCACCATTTTCTGTCTGGAAAATCTCTGTTCATTATTCATCTGGCTGATAATTTATTTTCAATAAATTGTTGATAGTCTTCAAGTCAATCAGAACAAAATAGAACACAATTGTGTCTATTCATAGTAGTACATAACTACAATCCAATGGTACACTACCACACCAAGTAGCAAACAAGTACTTGATCAATAACGTATAGTCACGAACAGTGGAACACATCCACCACAGTAGTATACATCTACTGTCATACAATGTTCATAACAATCATCTGATATCAACCTGCACAGAAACAATGTTATGATATAAACTGAATCATCTGGGCCAATCTTTCACTCACATCTGTGAGATCTGAAAGAATATATGCCCTCAAAAGGTAAAACATCAATGATGAGTTGTATGGACTATTCTTCTCAAGCAAGGAAGAATAACTGTCTTGATTTCTGAGCCTGGACCATTCCCCACCCTGGGCCATTCTTCCTACAGTAATCAAAGTGCACCCTGGAGAGAATGTATAAACCCTAAGGAATGCCTGTTTCTGATTGCTGAGCCTGGACCATTCCCCACCCTGGGCCATTCCTCCTACACTAATCAAAGTGCACCCTGGAGAGAATGTATAAACTCTAAGGAATGACTGTCCAGACCATTTCCTCTGTTAACCACAAGAGGAAAAGATTGTCCTGTATCAACCTCCAAAACGGACCATTCCTCATGTTAACCACAATGAGAAATCGTTGTCTGGAGAGGCGGGCCAATCTTCTTGAGTAACCCTCAAGAAGAGAGACTGCCCCAGACCACTCCCCATGTTAACCACAATGGGAAGTCGTTGTCTATGATACATCAGCAATCTAGACCATTTCCCATGTTAACCACAATGGGAAATCATTGTCCGTCAGAAATCTCAATCCACTTTTCGAACTGGAAAGGAAACTGCTCATCCTGGACCATTTTTCGAACTGAAAAATGACTGTCCATAAATCAATACATATCAGTGCTCCCTCCCAACCTGGGAGTCATCTCTTCCTTTTTCAATAGGGAAGTCGTCTCCACGAGCTCCAACTTGAGTACGCAAACTCTCTCATCTTGGATAGAAGCTTTACCAAGATGTCTGTTTATCTGCTCATATGTGGAGATATATAATGGAGAACCTCTTTCTCCTTTCTGAACTTCATCACGGATAATGTAATGCTTGATTTCAAATGTACTTCGTTCTAGAGTACTGGTCTTCTTTGAAGGCTTCATGTAGCTCTGATCAATAAAGTATATCATTGTTGGAACACTGGAACATATACATGTGGCACTTCTTCTGTCATCATGAGATCTGATCTACTGAGTAATCATCTTGACACAATATCTTTGTTATAGAGAATCTTCACCACGCTTATGCTGTGCATTGGAGGTTCTTCACCAAGTTATCTTCTTCCATCTGTATACAAGGGTCTCTTTCTGGTATGCCTCAAGGTCTTGAGGTTGCTCTTCATATGCTCTCTGTTCAATTGCTCTGGAGAACAGTCTTTGCATTCATCTTGATGTAGCACTCCAACCTATGGATGATATAATGACTCATGTAGAGGTATGTCTGGTTTATCGGAACGAGCAATCATCATAGTCTTCTCCCTCCATCTAGGAGAACCTCTAGTTCTAGATCTTACAATGCTTTCATTCATAAGTCTTCCGTATACTGTTCTTCATCACAACTTTCAGTTCTGCTTGATTGCTTTCATATTAGGCTGGTAGTCTTGTAATTCTCGATACAATGACTGGTTGTTCAGGCTTCTCTTCTTTCTTGGAATCTTCATGTTCTTTCTTATGTTTTTCTTTAGCTCTTGGGTCCATGGAGTTTCTTAAAGATTCCATGCCCTAAGGATTCCATTTATTTCTTTCATCATAGGATCACGGATGTGGATGGACAGCCAAGGATACTTTATCTTCGAAGAAGTCTTCTTCTAAGGTCGAACTGAACACATACTGCCTTTCATGGCTGCTATCATGGATATATACTTCATCATCTTCAATGGATCATAGGGTTAGCTCCCTTCTAATCCTTGCTTCATGCATGCTTTTCTCTTTGGTGATGTATAATCGGCTCCCTCCATCTGGGAGAGTCCACGCTTCCGTTTGCATCCTTGTTGTCTGTTATCGCACAGTTTGTAGCTAGGAGCAAAGGCTATAAAGTAGAAGGCCAAACTGGTGTAACAGGGACCTACCCCACCCAATGTCACCACAATGGGGAGGTCCTTTCTATTCAGGGAGGCTAGACCCAAGGGAGACGTCCCTGGCAATCTGGGGTTTGAAAGGGAAAGGCTCAAAGGATCAAGGCTATTTTCCCCTTTCACAGATTACCGCCCAAAAAGATAGTCAAATAAAGTATAACCACAGAGAAGGCACATGTTTGCGAGACAAGACGACAATAAAACTAGTATGTGCAATAATGGTTAGTACTTCATGAATTAGTGACTATCTAAGTTCAATATATGAGCAAATACAACAGTAAATATTGACGAAGTCAATGTTTGCAATAATGACAATGGCAATATAATGTTACTTGTCAAGAAATACTGGAACAATATAGCATCCAATGAATATAATCACTCCTTGAATCAAATCAATGCATAAAACATCATTCAGTTGCTCACATATAATAGATTGTTGCACCAAGATGAAATATCCTAGGGGTGATGTCATCTTTTTAGGGTTAGTTGTTAGTTAGGGTTTCAAGTTTATAAGTTTTTGAAAGTTTGTTTAGTCACTATCACTTCAACGCTAGAGTCTAAGGATCAGTGCCTAAGGGTTAATGGAGTCAACAAGTGATGGACGCAATAGTTGAAGGGCAAAAGTTTTCTAAGGACTAGAGGGTAGGTTTTCAAGGTGTTGCAAAAGCAGGGCCTTGAAAGTAGAAACCCTAAGGGAGAGAGATTCACTTGGTGTTGCAAAGGCAAGGCCTTGTGTTTTCTCCTCTTTCTCGGCAAACGGCTAGCACAATAAGGAAAAATTAACCAAGACAAGAGATTTTGATGAGGGAAACGTTGCTAAAGCAAGGTCTATCAGCAAACCCTAGAATGGTACGGCCCTAGTGTAGTAAGCCTAGGCTGAGGACGTCTCACTCTTCTTAGCTTCAAAAAGGTACGGCTAGCATAAGGAATGAAGAATACAAGTGTAGCTAAGGCTAGGCTCAATTTTCTTATTCAATGGTTTAAGGTTTCTTTATCAGGGGACATGAGACAACAACCTACTTGTGTGGTT
>CBVK0104148869.1:0-10046 GCA_900067695.1 Picea abies
AGAGAAGTTTTGCAGGAAAAACACTTACAATTCATGAAGAAATATCCAAGCAAACCCTAGTTGTAACACCTTCCTTTCAAAGAAACACCATAAATGCCAATAAAACTCCTCCTTCAAAAGTTGCGCCTCACTATTTCAGCCCAAAACCCTAATAGGGAGCCAAAAATCAAATCTCACTTCTTGAGTGAGTTGTGTTCCTCTCAAAATGAGGGAAATCATCCTCAATTTATATCATCCAATGACCTTTAATTTAAAAATTAGGTCATTAAAACAGCCGACAAGGCTGACTACTAAAAATCATACTGTTTTACATTTAACTGCTAAATAAAAGCCTAAATGAGCAATAAGCATGACGTCTAGCCCCTTTGAGGGAGACGTTGGCCCTTTTTAGGGAAAAACTCAGCACTAGAAGACAAACGTTGGCCCTCATTGGGCCTCCAAGCTCTACCACACATGCCAAAATGCTCTGTCAAGGTACCACTCACTGGAGGTGACGTCATGGCTCCTGAATGACGTCCTAGGGCATCAGAAAGCACACATTCCACCTGTAGTGGGTCAATCCCCTTGGGCTGGGCTCAACCAAGGCGTCCTGGATGAAAACGTCCTCCTCCCTCTCGTATGCAAAGGCTCGATCAATCATCATCCTGTATCTGCTCCTGATGAGGTCCCAACAACCATCTGATGGGCTCTTCAGCCCCATGGGGGTCTGAACTGATCATCTCCCCATGTGTACCAATCCACCTGGTACCTGTCCGTCGGGTATGGTCCTGCACATCAAAAACTTCGCCCTCCATGGGCTCATTAGTCCATGGGATCATAGCAATGTCAATCATATCTCATCATTAATTTTATCAAATGCATGCATAAAACCCCTAGCATATCATCTAATAGCTCAAAGACATTACACTGACCTACTATACAAAGCCGAAGAAAAGACAAAGTGCCCTGTTGGGCCAGCATCCATAAGAAGAGGAAAGTTTCCAAAGGATATCATTCAAGCCATGTAATACGAGGTGGTATGGCCCAAGGAGGTCCAGACACAGTGAAAACCAGGGGTGGGTATTATTCGTGGGTGCCTTTGTAGGAGGCGAGCTGTACCTGTCATGGATGCAGTTCTTTCCAAGCCCTTTATTGCCTTCATTCTTTCTGTTTGCTTCAAGGTCTAACCAGAGGACACTGCCTTGGCGTGGTGACCAGAGCTGACAGTGTTACCCACGAGTACTTTCGCAGAAATGATAAGGCTGGCTCGTGATGAGACCCCCTTTCCCTTGGCCATGCAACCAAGGGTCACTGCCCTGGCATGGTGACCAGATAATGGCAATGTCATACTGCTAGATACCTATGAACATAATGGGCCGACTCATGATGAGACCCCCCATCCTCTTGGCTAGTTCTTGTTTTATTATTTTTCTTCGGGTCCCTTTTGTTTCTTATTGAGAGGTTTTTTATTGCCTTCTCGGGGATCCCTGGGCGAGGCATCTCTAGGTTTTATTTCCTATGGCTTTTATCTTTTACTAGCTGCTTTTACCTCCTAGGCCTTTAGCCCCTTCTTCCCACAGGATAAAGTGTAACCCCTCAAATAGGTCATCCTAATGCCCGGACTAGGGGAATGGGATAAATGAATGGGAAATAAGATGTAAAATGATAATATGGTGGGAGCGGACGATGGCTCTTCAAAATCCCCCCTGGTGGCTAACCAAAACCTATGGATACAAGCTTGCTAGGGCACCCCGTTTATCACCCCAACCATGGTCAAGTGGGTTAGTGTAAGATCCAAGCAGTTGTCAGAAGTCAAGTGGGTTAGTGTAAGATCCAAGCAGTTGTCAGAAATGTAAGGAACTTGATGCATACATCTGAAAGTTATAATGATCAAACATGACACATACCATGATACCTGAACCAATTGCCTCATGGAGCAAGAGTCTTCTCCGATGCAAGTCCAAGCCGATGGTGATGGATGTTGCTGCTGCTGACAGGACAGGTCTGATGAAGAAGAAGAGGGAGGGGCCCTCTAGGGCCATGCTCAGGTCAATCCTGCTCTCGGTACTCCATGTCTAGGACCTGTGGGCCTCGAGACATGATCTCCTAGTTATCCCATGAAATCGGGAATAACATTGTCTACTGCAATATATAATTGGCTCTCTCTGTCTGACAGAGTCCATGCTTCTGTCTTGTTGTCTTCTACAAAAACGTCATAAGTCTTTCTCCAATTTCCTCTTGATTGCTGACTTCTTTCTATCTTTGCTTCTTCTAGGTGTCTTCATGATTGATTCGGCTTATCTTGCAACAACTTCCACATGATTTGTTTGATGTATTTCATTCTTTCATGTATTATCTAATGATATCAATACTTATCCTTTTGTTCTTCCATCAGTATAGTTCTTCTTGGAACACATTATCTTCCAGAAGATAGATATACAAGATATGTACAGAGATGATGCAAACAAGATATGTACAAGAACTAAGAAGAGTATTGTTACCTTCAGAAGAAGAAGTCTCTTTTGTCCTGCTTAGTCTTCTTTGTAGGTTCATTTTTTTCAACAACTGATGCTTCGTGTTTCTCCTTCCTTTTCTTTAGCTCGAGACAATGATTCTTGTAGTGGCCATACTTTCGACAATTGAAGCATTGTACTTCTGAAATGTCTTTCTCTTGATTTGACTTCCTCCTTGAACCAAACTTCCTTTTGTTCCTGAAATTCTTGAATCTTGCTGTGAAGGTTTGATCATCGTACTTCTTTTGGGGTTTCTCTTTTGCACTGATCCTTGATTCTTCTTGATCACAGCAAGTCCAAAGTTCTTCAAATGTCGGATACTCCTTCCTTGTGTTCATGCTTGCGGCAAATGCATCCCACATCTTGGGAAGACCATTGAGTACTATGTTTACCAATTCCTTTTCTGAAGTGATCTCTTCAATAGCTTGTAGTTGATCTCTTAACTGGGAGATCCTCACAAAGTATGATGTTATGTTGTCATCATCATTCATCTTCATGTCACGGAGCTTATTCTTCAGACTCATAACTTGTACAATGTTTCTAATCGAGAAGAGATTTGTTAGGGCATCGTACATCTTCTTTTATGAGTCAAGATGGAAGATGTAGGGTATCAAGTGGTCTTTTATGGATTCCACTATGATACTTATGGCATTGATGTCACCGTCTTTGAACTTCTCCATAACTGCAGCGTTCTGCAGTTCCTTCTCTTTTCCTTCTTCACACTTTGGTTCCATGATCTTTCCTTTTACGATATCCAGCATTTTATTCTTGGCAAGGATGAGGTCAATCCTTGTCTTCCATGCTCTGAAGTTAGAGGCTCCATCTAACTTGTTCTCTGACTTCATAGAATAAGTCATGGTTTCTTTGACTTGGTCAAACCCTAGATTTGACCACAAACTCAAAATTGACATCTTGGCTTTGCTGAGAATACTTGGAGATGCGCTAGGCTAGGGCACATTGATCTGTCCGGAGTTTAGGTCAATCCCTTCACTTAAGGTGCCTCAACAAGAGGATTAGGGTTTCTGCAACTGCACCTGCTAATAACCCTAGCGGCAGTGCTTTGGTGATTGCTCCTGCTAGGAAATCCTAGCAACAGTTCTTCAACGAGCTTAATATTCTTCTGGCTATGTTTCCTTCCAGCGGTTAGACTGAATGAAGGATGTGTGGGCCCATAACCTATTAGAATATAATGGATGTGCTCGTTTTACCATTGACAATATCTCTATTGTCACCCAACCATAGGCCGAAGCCACCCTCCGAGCACCTTAACCTTGACAGAGAATCACTCCGGAAGCAAACCCTAGGCTAGATAGCCAAACAAAGGGTAGCGCACCTTTCCCCAAGGATAGTGCACCAACAAGAGCTGATCAAATGTTCCAAACCCTAGCCAAGAGATAGTCCAAGCCAAAACATAACTGCTAGCTGCAGCAGCTGCATCGGTAGCTCTCCTCAAACCTGTGCACAAAATTGGGCACTGCAGTGCGCACAAGTGTTTCTCTACAATTATGAGACCGCCTGCTAGAATGAGAACTGGCCTCTTGTATTTATACTAATTCTGGCTAACTGCCTGGGCGGACTTCTCATTCTGGGTATCTGTCTGTTCAGTATATATTATTATTTCTGGCCGACTTCTTCTCTTGGAGGCTAATAACCTAATATAAATTATCTTCTTGAGCCGACAAGTCTTCTAGGGTTATTAGCCAACTCATTAGGGTTTCTTCTTGCTTCTCGGAGTATTCTATCCTTGTCAGGTTTACACGTGGAGGTAAATAGCTCCCGCAGCTACCATAATATCAACAGGTGGTTCCATATCCCACGACAATTTTTCAAACACCCAACCCTCGTCATATTTAGGTACAAGCATGTCTGCATCGTCATAAGTATCATAGATAGGATAAGGTGTTGAATCCTCATCATATTAGGTGCTAGCACACCCTCATCAAAACCAATGTGCTCACTAGATGATGCCATGGAATCTCCAAAAGGTGGGATAGCATCATGATCAAGCACCACTTCATCAAGGAAACTCTTCTCTCTACCAGGCCTATCAAAGATGGTCTCTAAGTTAACATCAAAGAGACTTGTGTCCCCCATACCATCCATAACATTTGCTTCTTCTTCCTTGTCTGCCCAAATCTCCTTTCTGGTCTCAGGTTCTAAGGCCTCATGAGCATCCATGTGCTCATTTGCAGGAGAAGAAACATATGAAGAGTCAACATTTTCCTCACTTTTAGAAGCATCAGCATCTTTAGAAACTAGAACCTTTTTCCCTGGCACCTTCACCTTCTTGTCCACTGATACTTGGGGACCTGGGGTTCATACCACTCAAGATGCTTGATGGTGCAAAAATCCTTGAATGACATGGCTGCGTGAAAGGCCTCACTAAGCGCCATATACTCCCTCAAGCAGTCTGCAAACTCCTCATCCTGTCCTTTCTGTCTTGTTTGCTGCCTGTTTGAACCACTAGCTCCTTTGTTCCCTGCATTGTTTTAACTTTTGATGGCTTTCTATAGCTTGCATCAACTATTGTCACCCCTGTGTAGGAGTATTTTGAATATTCCTCATGCTGTCTTCTAGTTCTGTAAGTGATTTATTCCCTATCTCCTTGCCTCGTGAAACCACAAACCCCCTCAGGCTGGCAGGATTGAGGCTCTGATACCATTGTAATGTCCCTACTCAATTTCTTTGGGATTTTTACTTAGTTTATCAATGTGGACTTTTCGTCAAACAGTTCACTGCTGCAATGTTTATATGTGGTTTCTGGTGTAGTGGGTTTATATAAAGTTTTGCAGCCTTTGAGATATGTTTAGACACATAAAATATGACAACAAACTTATGACAATACTCAAGGTATATGCCAACAACTTATTATATTAGAATTATGAGCAGCAACAGTACATTTGTCACTATCATAAACTCTAACAGCAAGCAAATGGAGACAAATCTGACCTGTGTATTAAGTAAATGGGCTATCTGTATGGTAAATACAATGTACAACAGTCACATAAGGAAGAGACAGGCTGGTAGAGTGACATTTATATGCAGCAACTGATAAATGAGAGTCCAGTAGTCCCCCTTACAGACAACTCGACCACCAAAGGAGAATACACAATCTTTTCCCACATAAATTTGTCCAGCATATATGAACTCAACTCCTCCACAATAAGTTTGACCCCAGCAACTAAATCTCATTCCCCAGTAGCAAAGAAATGAAGGAAATCGACTCTTACTTGCCCAGAACTCGGTTCCTTGGAGATGGCGCCTCCCCACACATAAACGGCCGGCCAACAAGTAAACTCGGCCCTGTATGAATGAACTCAACCCCAAGGTCAATAAATCCGCCCAACAAAGGGTATTTCGGCCTCCAAGCAAGCAACTCGGCCCCCAACCTCAAGAATATGCAGCACACTCTCCAAAAAACATAGCCACAACTCTTATTCGCTTTCTTCAAGCAAAAGTCAATCTTTGTGAATGAAAACGTTGTTGCCAAAGACCAATAACTCGACCACATTGAAGCACAATGAAGAAATCTGAGTGATCTCTTCCCAATGACTAGCTAGGGTGGATAGTCTCACCACCGAAACCAATCTCCAAACTCTCTAGGGTTTTCATCCCAAGAGCCAAAGCCACGAAAGCTCTCTCAAATCGATTTTTGAAAATAACATATGCATAATGAGAGAGGGCACCCTCATTCTCCTTTTATCTCTTCGTTGACCCTTTTGGGACCCTTTTACCCTTTTAATAAAGTAGAGTGACTTAAAAACTTTAAGTCACTTAAAACACTCCTTTTTATAACTTTTTTAAATGCCGGAAAGTGATTAATTGGATTTTAAGACATTCTCGGATGTTGGAAGTCCTTTTCTCATCATCCCAACCTTTAGATCTTCTCATCCTGATTTCAATGAGCTATTACACGAAGGTATCCCCTCAGATAATATGATCCGAATAATAGCTTTAGTGTATTTAATTAAGGTATGCTCAATAATAACCCAAAATTACGAACATAGTCGAAACGCCATGGAACCAAGAGCAGACTGTGCGAAAATGATCTTAGTGATGAAAGATGGTGAATGGACTAGCCTGGGGCCCATATAACTCCTCCAAAATGCCCGAACTCAATGTTAACCTCATTTTACACCTCTGGCCAAGTTGACATAAACTCACAAGGTCGCCTCTGATTGCGAAGCAAGAGAATCCAAGAATGGGTATGTTGTCGTCCTTATACACACTTGCAAACGTGAGCCAAGTCCGGCTCACTTAGTGTGTCCTTGGAGGCACAATGCCTAGGTTCACAGCCCATGCTGTCACTTTGACCGGAACCTCTTCCGTCTAGGCTTACTCCTAGGGAAGCCAAAGGGGGTAGACCTTAGTTACTAGATGTGTTAGAGTTAGGTTCTAGGAGTTAATTTTAATTTGTTAAGGTTAAAGGGGATTCTAATCCTAAGATGCTAAGGCAACTGTGCGAGATGCAAGGGTTAGCATGAGAATCAAGCCTTTTCCCTAAGTCAACTAAGACTAGTGCCTAGAAATTGGGCAAGGGGTCAACTATGTTCAAAGGTTGTTTATCACAAAAGATTTACAAGTTACAATTTTACAAGAAAGAATAACTCAATAAAATAATACCATGTACATTAACTTACAAGATTTACAAGTCAAAGAATGATGGATTACAATTTACACAAAGCAAACCAAGTATTTGTTCAATGTGTGCAGGATATAAAGGAGTTAAAGCATCAAATCACGTCATCATTTACACGAGATTATCATCAACAGATTACAGAGAGTTAAGCACAATTACTATGAAGATATTGAAGACAATCTACACTCTTTATTATTAAGCCCACCAAGTATTATTAGATCTGGCCAAGGGTTTAATAATTAGGCTTTTCTTAAGATTTATAAATTTTATTAGCTTTCACCAAAGCCTCATCCTCCTGTTGCCAAATAACTGTCAGGTGCTCAAGATAGTAAGGCAATGAGGCCCACCCTAGCTTCCACGGTCAGCCCTGACAGTAAGAGTACTTCCCGGAGAGGACACCCACCTGGAGCGCCACGAGACAATCCCCTGCCACTACCCTCCGTTGTTTTCTTCAAACCCGTTTTAGATGGTGGAGATGGTGGTCTAAGGTACCCTAAAATAGTCTATTAAGTATATGTATCAGTTAGGTAGACTTTTAGGTGATTAAAAGAGTGTTTTAAAAGTTTTAAGGTGCTTTTAAAGTGCAAAATAATGAGATGGCCGAAACTGAACTTGCTCAAAAAATGTGTTGCTTAAGCTTTGGCAATGAAATATATCAACACATAAGAAGCAAAGTAAAGAGATTAAAGAGATAGAATTGAGATTAAATCACATGCACATCAATATGAGTTTGATTAGAGACAATAGATCCAATGGCAAGAACAACTTGCCTTAAGAGATGAAGGAAGAAAATTTAAGTGTGTTTGCCAAGTTAACCATTCAACAAATTCCAAGCCCAAGACGTGGCTACCAATAGATGTAAGCAATGAACCAATAAACCACTTATGTGTTAAGCACTTTAAGATGTATCAAGCATGAATAGTAAAACGTGTGCTTAAGAGAGAGATTAAGAGCTTGAAAGGAAATGAACTAAGCAAGATCCAAATATAAGAACTCAAGTGTGTTGCCCAATGGGCTTAAGATGAGAGATTAGATCTAAAACATAAGCATTAAGAACATTAAACCATTTAGATCAATCACATCACATAAAAAAATGAAGCATTAACACTTATCTCTACCTCTTTGGGGGTTCCTCTCCCAACTAGGTAGGTTATTAGTTATCTTGTCTTAGTTAGTTTGAGTGTTCTTAGTTCTTGTTATTAGGGCAAACTTAGCAAGATATGTGCAAGGAAGAAAGTAAACTAAACAGCAAACTAAACTACAAGCTAATCTATAAACAACTAAGCAAATACCCACGCAAGGTTGAGAAGGTGCCCTCACCTTCTAAATCTTGCGGCAAAGCTAGATGAAAACTCAAAAATTTTGAAGGAAAAAACTAGATCTACCCACGTCCTAGCTACCCAACAAGCTTGAAGAAGAGGGGAGGCCGTACCACTTCCCCTCTTACACCTCAAGCTCAAACAAACAAGCAAATAAAGAAGAAAAGTGCACTTCTAAGCTAGAAAAAAGAAGGGAAGAGTAAGAGATAGCTACCAAATTCCCCCAAGGGGTCTTGTAGTGTTGTGTGTGTCACTTTGGGGCAGTCAAAAGCCTCCTATCAGATCTGGTATACCTGTTAAAACATCAAGGTTTTCTTGCTAGGATGGCTACACACAACCAAACAAAGTTAAGGAAACCCTTGCCCTTTTGGGGCAAGAACTTTCCACAAGACAAGATATAGATTTAAAAGTATTTTTGACCTATCTAAACCAATATATGCTAGCTGAAAAATGATATGGATGTACAGCAAATAAGAGCAAGGTAATAGATCTAGATCGTTGGAGTGTGAGAAGCTACAAGTGACCCTTCCCTTCTAGGAGTTCCCAATGGAGCTTTGAAAGTGAACCTGCAATACTCTTCCAAACTCAAGCATACAAGAGACAAAACGTTGATGCAATGATAATAAACGACACTTCAATTTACATCACACATCAAGATTTATAGACTAATAAGCATACGCACTACTAAGCCTACTTAGATAACACTTTACCTAAGATCTAGTGTTGCATGAAACAAGAAAGAACATTAAACAACATTACCTCCATTACATAAGAATGACAAGCATACGCATTACCCTTCTTGTTGTCCTCCAAAGCTTCCAAATATTATTACCAAAAGAAGTGGTCTTGGAGAGGAATACTCCAAAACCCTAGAGCAAGAATGAAATGACAAGAGAGAGAGAGAGGAAAATCAAGTAGCATAACAATAGCTCAAGATATGGTGAGTTGGGAGTGATAAATGAGATCTATTTATACTTGGAGAGGCAAACCTACCTCTCTTGGATTTAAGCCAAGTGTCCACCACCAAGAATAAGAGTAAATCTCAAGGCTAGGGCACACCATCTAGGGTTTGAAAGCTAGATCTAGGGTGTAGAAAAAGGTAGGAGGTGTTGGGATCAAGCAAAGAGGTGTGGGAGGCCTTGGGATTGATGTCAAGGAAGGTGAGAGGTCTCAAATAATTTAAAAAAAAATCATTTGTGGAGTTTCTAGAAGAGGGGGGCGTAACTCCTCTTGGAGGGGGCAAAAAAAGGGTGAAAATGAAGGAATGGAGAGGAATTAATGAGAAAAAAGGAGTGGGATCACCCTAGGAGGTGTGTGGGGGTTAAAGGGAGTCATAACTCATGAGAGGGGGCCCCAAATAAGTCACCACAACCTCCACCAAGGAAAAACGTCAATACCCCTAGGGGGGCGTGATTTTTGAGTATAGAAGGTGGGTAAGGAGTTAGAATAGATTGGAAAAGGTTGGGAGGGTTATGTTATGCTTAGGGGGTCTCTCTCTAACCTTTATTCCATCATTTTACATCCTCTAACTCATTATTACAATTTTTACATTTTGCCATGCTTGGATTTTAGCAATTAAAAGTGAGATCGGAAGAG
>CBVK0104148893.1:0-19647 GCA_900067695.1 Picea abies
GCCAAGGAAAGGAGGAATGTTGAGTTAAAAATCGTTATCACCCACTGCCTTGGTGATGGTGTACGACCCATAACGGAGTGGGTGAAGCTTCCGATCGGGTCCTGTAAGGTGTTCTTTTTGCAAGTGCAATCAAACTTTGTTGCCCACCTGAAACTTATGTGGCACTTGGTGTTGATCATGGTGTTGTTTGTACTTGTCATTTGACCTATGTAGGATATCCTGAACCTATTGGCAGATGTGCTGTATCCACTCAATGAACTGGGTGGATTTTTTAGCTTAAGTTGGAGAAGGAGATGAGTTGGTCGAGGTGACTGCAAGGGGTAGTGAAACATCTATGGGACCCAATGGTTGGAATCTGAACCCCACCTGAAAGGGGTTGTGGTCTCTTGAACTATGCAAGGCTTGGTTGCAGCTATGTTGGGCATAAGGAAGACTCTCATCCCATGTGAGAGGGTGCTTGGAATTATACATGTGTAGGATATGCACGATCATTCGATTTATGACCTCGATTTGGCCATCTATCTGGGGGTGGAAGGTCGTGCATTTGGTGAGCTTGGTGTCTAGCAATAACCAGAGGCTCGACCAGAATGTACTAAGAAATCGATTGTCTCGATCTGAGACAATGGTTTGTGGAATTCCAAAATGTACTTAGACTCGTTCAAAGAAGAGCTTGGCAGTGGCCTTTGTTATGATTCTCTTCTTGCATGCGACCAGAATCGCCATCTTAGAAAAGTGATCAACAACCACAAAAACACAGTCCCCCTTCTTGGTGGATGGGAGGCCCGACATGTAATCTATTGAGACGAATTCTCATGGCCTATCAGGAGTAGGAAGAGGGTGTACATGCCATGTTTCTTATCGGTCAGTTTGGCAATATCACAAGAAGTGTGAGACCTAATATACTTGTTGACCTCTTGTCAAAGTTTCGGCTAGTAGAAATGTTTCTGCAACATTGCCACTGTCTTTTCGATGTCGAAGTGTCGTGCCACCCCACTATAGTGGGCTTCCCAGATCAACTTCGCTCGCTTTCTTGATGGAACGCAGATATGGCCCAGACGGTATAGCAGGCCATCATGAAGATGGAAATTAGCAACAATTGCTTTTCCGCCCAACATTTGGTAGGTGGTGGTGAAGTTTGGGTCTGTTTCATAGAGTTGGGGCCATCCAGATGTCTCACGGCCACAAGATTCTACCACCGTGGTGAATGTCGCGACTGGAAGTCCATTGAGGCAATCAGTGACATGGTTGGTGCTTCCTGTTTTATACTTGATGTTGAGGTGGAATTGTTGCAAGTATGTGGACCACTTCTGATGGTGGTCACACTACAATTTTCCTTGTGTCTGCATGAATTGCAGTGGATTATGATCAGTGTCAATGATTGTCTCCTTCCCAAGAATGTAATGTCTCCAATGGCAGCAAGCTTGCAAAATGGATTACATTTCTTTGTCGTAATTAGGTTACTTACGAACAACATCTGATAGTGTCTCATTATGATGGGAAACGAGGTGGTCATGCTGAGTGAGAATAGTGCCCACATCATAGTCCGAAGCATCTATCTCAACCTCAAAGGGTTTTTGCAGGTCTGGTAGTGAAAGTACTAGGGATGAGCACAAGCGTTGCTTCAAATCATCAAACAATTGTTGTTGGGACCGGCCCCACATAAATTTTTCCTTACCACCACCCCTGGTTACTTGGCTGAGGGCTCATGCAATATCGGAGAATCCCAACACGAACCTCTGGTAGAAATTGGAAAGGCCCAAGAAGATCTGAAGCTCGGTGAGTGTGATTGGGGATGTCCATTCATAGATGACTTGGATCTTGGTTGGATCAACGTGTACACCATGTTGATCAATGATGTATCCCGGGTAATGGACCCTGTCCATGCTAAAGAATCATTTTCCCAAGTTGGTGTATAGCTTATGTTGTCGTTGAGTGTGCATAATGTACTGAATATGCTGCAAGTGTTCTTCCCAAGTATTGTTGTAAATGAGAATGTCATCCAAATACACCACTACAAAAGTATTGGTGAATGGTCGCAGGATCTCGTCCATCATCCTCATGAAAGTGGTTGGAGCATTTTTCAAACCAAAGGGCATGACCAACCATTCAAAAACACCTTCCTTTGACTTGAAGGAGGTCTTCCATACATCTGTCTATTCTATTGGGACTTGGTGGTTGCCACACTTCAGATCAATCTCACTGAAGTATTTGGCCCCTTGAGATAATCAAGGAGGTCGTCGATTCGGGGAATCGGGTACCGGTTTCTGACTGTGATTTTCTTCAAGGCCCAGTAATCAACGCAAAGTTGTTAGGTTCCACATTTCTTTTGTACCGGCACGATTAGGCTCCCGCAAGGTGATGAAATGGGATGGATGTGCCCCTTCTGAAGAAATTATTAGATATGTAGTTTGATCTCCTCATTCTCTAATATAGAGTGGTGGTATACTGGCCCATTGGGCAGCGGTGCGTCGGGGGTCATATCGATGGGGTGCTTGACCTAACAGTGCAGAGGTACCCCACTAGGTGAGGAGAAGATATCCCATTATTCTTCCATGACCTTATCCACTTGCTTCTACTGTGTGGAGAGGTTGGTCATGGAAACCCTAGATGTGGTTGTGATCTTTCGTTCATTTTGAGAGAAAATCACAAACAATACAAACTTCCCCGTCTGAGAGATTACCTTCCTGCATTACTTGGTAGAGATCAAGGGAATAGCACTAATTGGGACTTCCTCAGGTATCTTGTAAAATTTCTTGTTCAAACTAATAATAACACTACGAGGCCTAGACTCATATACAACATGGAGTTTCCATAAATATGGTTGGCCCAAAAGAACATTACAAACTTCGAGAGTGAAAAATCACACAATACCTAGTCTTTGAAAGGCATGATGTCGTATGATAGGTGGCATTGTTGGCTAGCGTGGATGTCACTTCCTTGGCAGAGCCATCCAATGGTGTAGGGATGTGGGTGCGACGTTGTCGGCAGGGAAATTTGCTTCACAACCTCTTTTGATATTAGGTTGTTCTAGCTACAGCTATCAACGATGAAGTGCAACGGGGTACCCTTCACCCACATATGTGAATGAAAAAGGTGCTCGCCTTCCTCTGTCTCGTCTGGTTCACCGGGTTGGAGCTTGGTGGTAGCAACGGTAGAAATGGGTTATGTGTCAATGATCCATCTCCCCCTTTCTGGTTCTGACTCGGAGTCGAAACTTGCATCTGATTCAGAGGCTTTCACTTCAGCCACCAGTGACTGCTTTGAGTGGAAATCAACAATGTTATGCCAGGGGCTCTTATGGAAGTTGCGCCACTTATCGGTATATTTCTTTGTCTTCCTGGTGCCTTCTTTGCTTGTGGCATGGATTGGTTGTCTTGAGGCAATCCATATTTTATTTTTTCTCTGTTCTACGGGGTTGGGCCGCCCTTTCCTGGATTTTGCTGTGAGGGGTTCCTAGGCCCAAATTGTCACGCCTTTTGTTTGAGCTTCTGCTTGATTTTCATGGCATATAGGTAGGTTGCGCCCAAGGATGAGATGTTCGAAAACTCCATTTCAGCCTAGATGTATCTATGAAGATCGTCATGATACTTGAGCACCAGATGTTGCTCAGAATATTTTATACTCATCTTGGTGCGCAAGGTATGGAAGATATTTGTGAACTCGGGCACTGCTTAGTCTCTTTCCTGCCGCAGTGTGGTCTATTTTGTGTACAGGTCATCATAAATTCCAACATGGTAGTATTTTTCCTTAATAGAATCCCTAAAGGACTCCCAGGTGACAACGACTGTAAATAATGAGGGTTCCTTTGTTTCCTTCTGCTCACAGAAATTTTCCCACCAATATTTGACATGGGAAATGGCTTTGAGGAGCGCAAAAGTAATATTTTATCTATTCGAGAAGTTATGGACAGAGAAATACCATTATAGTAGGTTCAACCATTTGTCTACAGCATATGCATCTATCTGACCTTCAAATATAGGAATATCAAAGTTTATTTGTATCTTGAAGGGGGCGATGCCTCCATTTGAGGAAGATGTGTCACCTGTTGGTAGCCTTCGAAGGATTTGCACAAACTATCTATCATCTCGTTCCTTTATTGTGTGACGGCGTCCTCAAGCAACATTTTAAAGGGATCTCTTGTCTCGTCGTCTTTATTTTATCCCGCAATGAGAGGTCACTTGGGCGTGTGAGAGCTTTTTTCCTCGAGAGAAACAAGCTCGAGACCCAATTCGTTGTACCCTAACCTCGTTGGGGACATGCACTAAGAACGACAAGAAGAAAACTGATATGATACCACTGATCCATATTTTATGAGAGGAATGAAATGAATACAGATTATTATCAAAAGATCTTTACACGGAATAACAGACATACAATAAAATTGGTTTCTATTCAATAAGGAAATAAGATGAAACTATAAAATGCAACGGAATACAAGCTTGCTAGAATGGTGGAGGCTTATCTCTGAGAAAAGATGTGACGGTTGCACACATCCACAAGAATATGATTACAATGAGGCTTTGAAAGCCTTTTTAGATTAAACAAGAATTTTAAAAACCCTAGACATCCAAAAACCTAACCCTAGGAGATGAAGCGCCAAAAGTCATGTGGGTCCCATTTGGATAAGTTAGTACATCAACTCCCCGGGGTCGTAACTTTAGCATACGATCTTCATTTTAGGAGCACGATAGCTCGTTGGAAAGGTCTATCCAAGGACTACACATGTTTACATTATAATGTGACTTGTTTTAGAAGTTGTTTGTGGCGATCTCTAAAAACGTTGTCAAGGGCCTCAAAACGGCCCCGGAAGTAAGGGACTCGAAAACTAGAAAACAACTAAAATGAGTCGGTTGGAATAGGTGGGAGGCCACTGAAATCCATGTGGATCAAACCTCCCCCCTTAGGAAGCAATTTTCTTCATTGCGTTAAGTTCCCCCATCAGATGAGTAAAGTTCTGCTAAATTTGGCCCCGGGTGAGCCATTTTCCTTGGTACAGGAGCTACCCTGCTTTGACAACTATATAAAGTTGGATCCTTTGCTAGCAAGTTTCATTGACCTATTTTTCCAAAATATGATCATTGGATTCCTGTTGTGTGTAGTCAAAGTTGATTTGCTAGTTTCAGTTGTTCTATTATCTCTAAGGTGTCCAATAATGGTGGGAAATAAGGTCGAAGGATATCCACGTTGAACACTGGATGCAAACCAAGGAAATGACGAATGTTGAGATCAAAAGAATTATCACCCACAACCTTGGTGATGGTGTATGACCCATAACGGAGTGGGTGAAGCTTCTAATGGGGTCCTGCAAGGCGTTCTTTCTGCAAGTGCAACCAAATTTGGTCACCTACCTGAAACTTATGTGGCACCCAATGTTGATCATGGCGCTCCTTGTACTTGTCATTGGACCTATGTAGGATATCATGAACCTATTGGCAGATGTGTTGGATCTGCTCAATGAACCAGGTGGATTTTTCAACTTCAGTTGAAGCAGGAGATGAGTCGGTTGAGGTGATGGCAAGGGGTAGTGAAACATCTATGGGACCCAATGGTTGGAATCCCAAGCCCACCTGAAAGGGGTTGTGGTCGGTTGAGCTCTGCAGGGCTCGATTGTAGCTATGTTGGACATAGGGAAGACTCTCATCCCATGTGCAAGGGTGCTTGGAATTATACATGAGAAGGATATTCACAATAATTTGATTTACGACCTCGGTTTGGCCATCTGTCTAGGGGTGGAAGGTCGGGGATTTGATGATCTTGGTGTCCAACAATGACCAGAGGCTTGACAAGAATGTGCTGAGAAATTGACTGTCCCAATCTGAGATAATGGTTTGTGGGATTCCAAAATGTACCCAGACTCGTTCAAAGAGGAGCTTGGCAGTGGCCTCTATTGTGATGCTCTTCTTGCAGGCGTCCATAATCGCCATCTTAGAATTGTGATCAACTACCACAAAAACACAGTCATTTCCCCACTTGGTGGATGGGAGGCCTGACATGTAGTCCATTAAGATGGATTACCATGGTCTGCTAGGAGTATGCAGAGGGAATTACAGGCCTTGTTTCTTAGTGGTCGGTTTGGCAATAGCGCAGGTAGTGCAGAACCTGATATACTTGTTGACCTCCTATCGAAGTTTCATCCAGTAGAAATGTTTATGCAGCATTGCCACTGTCTTTTCGACGCCAAAGTGTCCTACCACCTGACTGTAGTGGGATTTCCATATCATCTTCACTCGCTCACTTGATGGAACACAAATATGGCCCAAATGGCACAACATCCCATCCTGAAGATGGAAATTAGCGAAAACTGTGTTTGCGCCCAACATTTGGTAGGTGGTGGCGAAGTATGGGTCTGTCTCATAGAGTTGGGTCCATCTAGAGATCTTAGGGTCACAAGAGTCTAGCACCGTGGTGAGTGTCGCGACTGGCGGTCTACTGAGGAAATCAATGACGCAGTTGGTGCTTCCTGTTTTATACTTGATGTTGAGGTGGAATTGTTGCAAGTATGTGGACCACTTCTGATGGCGGTCATTTTGCAATTTTCCTTGTGTCTGCATGAACTATAGTGGCTTACGATCGGTGTGGATGACTATCTCCTTCCCAAGAATGCAATGTCTCCATTGGGAGCAGGTTTTCACAATGGACTACATTTCTTTGTCATAAGTAGGGTACTTATGAACACCATCTGATAATGTCTCACTATGATAAGCCATGGGGTGGTTGTGCTGAGTGAGAACAGTGCCCACAGCATAGTCTGAAGCATATGTCTCAATATCAAAGGGATATTGCAGGTCTAGTAGTGAAAGTATTGGGGTTGAGCACAACCTTTGCTTCAAATCATCGAATGCTTGTTAAATTTTTCCTTACCACTACCCCTGGTTACTTGGATGAGGGCCCATGCAATATGGGAGAATCCTGACATGAACCTGCGGTAGAAATTGGCAAGACCCAACAAGCTCTGAAGCTCAGTGAGTGTGATTGGGGCTGGCCAAACACATATGACTTGGATCTTGGTTGGATCCAAGTGTAAGCCATGATGATCAATGATGTAGCCCAGGTAATGGACCTTGTCCATGCTGAAGGATCATTTTTCCAAGTTAGCGTATAGCTTGTGTTGCCACAGGGTGTGCAGAACCTACTGAATATGCTGCAAGTGTTCTACCCAAGTCTTGTTGTAAATGAGAATGTCATCTAGATACACCACTACAAAAGTATTGGTGAATGGTCACAGAATATCATCCATCATCCTCATGAAAGTGGCTGGAGCATTTGTCAAACCAAAGGCCATGACCAACCATTAAAAAATACCTTCCTTTGACTTGAATGCGGTCTTCCATACATCTGTATGTTCTATCGGGACCTGGTGGTAGTCAAAATTCATATCAATCTTATTGAAGTATTTGGCCCCCATAAGTTGATCAAGGAGGTCATCGATTCAAGAATAGGGTACCGATTTATGACTGTGATTTTATTTAGGGCTCGGTAATCAATGCAGAGTTGCTAGGTTCCATCTTTCTTTTGTACCAGCACGATTGGGCTCCTGCAAGGTGATGAGATGGGATGGGTGTGCCCCTTGTGGAGAAGTTCTTAGGTATGCCACTTGATCTCCTCAGTTTCTAACAGAGAGCAATGGTAGACCAGCCCATTGGGAAGTGGTGCGTTGAGGGTTAGATCGATGGGGTGTTTGACCTGACACTACAGAGGTACCCCTATAGGTGAGGAGAAGATATCTGAGTATTCTTCCATGACCTTATCCACTTTCTTCTGCTATGTGGAGAGATTGATCGCGAAGACCCTAGATGTGGTTGTGATCTTTCACTAATTCTGAGAGCGTATCAAGAAGAAGACAAACTTTCTCATCTGAGATATGACCTTCCTGCACTGCTTGGCAGAGATCAAAGAAATAGCACTAGGCGGGACTGCCTCGGGTATCCTATATAATTTATTTTTACAAAGTAATAATAACACTATGAGGCCTAGACTCATATACAACATGGCGTTTCCACAAATATGGTTGGCCCAAAAGAACATTACAAACTTCGAGAGGGAAAACATCACACAATACCTCGTCTTTGAAGGGCTTGATGTTGTATGACAGGCGACATTGTTGGATGACACGGATGTCGCTTACTTGGCGGAGCCATCCGATTGTGTAGGGTTATGTGTGTGGAGTTTTTGGCAGGGCGAGTCGCTTGACAACCTCTGCTAAGATGAGGTTCTTCTGGCTACCACTATCAACGATGAAGTGTAGCGGGGTACCCTTCACCCACATTTGTGAATGAAAAAGGTGCTCGCCTTCCTCTGGATCGTTTGCTTCACCGAGACGAAGTTTGGTGGTAGCAACGATAGCACTGGGTTCTGTGTCAATGATTTGTCTCCACCTTTTTGCTTCTGATTTAGAGTCAAAACCCGCATCAGATTCAAAGGCTTTCACCTTAGCCACCAGTGACTGATTTGAGCGACAATCAATAGTGTTATGCCAGGGGCTCTTATGGAAGTCGCACCACTTCCCAGTATCTTTCTTTGTCTTTTCGGTGTCATTCATTTGCTGGTGGCCTGGACTGGTTGTCCTAAGGCAGTTCATCTTTACTCTGTCCTATGTTCTGCAGGATGGGCCCGCCCTTTCCTGGATTTTGTTGTGTTGTGTTCCCAGGTCCAAATTGTCATGTCTTTTGTTTGAGCTTCTTCTTGATTTTGATGGCATATTGGTAGGTCTCACCCAAGGATGAGATGTCCAGAAACTCCATTTCAGCCTGGATGTATCTATGAAGACCACTACGATACTTGAGCACCAGATGTCGCTCAAAATATTTGATACCTAGCTTGGTGTGCAAGGTATGGAAGATATTTTTGAACTTGGGCATTGCTTGGTCTATTTCTTGCCACAGTGTGGTCCATTTTGTGTATAGGTCATCATAACTTCCAACAGGGTAGTATTTTTTCGTAATAGCATCCCTGAAGGACTCCCGGGTGACTATAACTTTAAATAATGAGGGTTCCTCTATTTCCTTCTACTCACAGAAATTTTCCCACCAATATTTGAAATGGGGAACGACTTTGAGGAGTGCAAAAGTAATATTTTCTCTATTCAAGAAGTTATAGACAGACAAATACCCTTCTAGTAGGTTCAACCACTTGTCTACAACATCTTTGTCTATCTGACCTTCAAATATAGGAATATTGAAGTTGATTTGTACCTTGAAGGGGGTGACACCTCCGTTTGAGGAAGATGTGTCGCTTGTTGGTAGTCGTCGAAGGATTTGCGCAAAATCATCCATCATCTCGTTACTCTGTTGTGTGAGGGACTCCTCGAGCAACATTTTGAAGGAATCTCCTGTCCCGTCATCTTTTTTTTCTCCCGCCATGCGAGGTATCTTGGGCGTGCAAGAGCTTTTGTCCTCAAGAGAAACAAGATCGAGACCCAATTCTTTGTACCCTAACCTCCTTGGGGACATGAATTAAGAATAACAATGATCAGACCGCTCTAATACCACTAATCTAGATTTTATGAGCAGAATGAAATGAATACAGATTATTATCAAAATATGCTTAACACATAATAACATATATACAATAAAATTGGTTTTTATTCAATAAGGAAATAAAATGAAACTGTAAAATGTATCAAAGAACAAGCTTGCTAGAATGGTGGCGACTTATCTCTGAGAAGAGATGTGACGAGTGCACTCATTCGCAAGAAGATGATTACAATGAGACTCTGAAATCCTTTTCACAATAAACAATAATGTCAAAAACCCTAGACATCCAAAAACCTAACCCTAGCAGATGAAGCACCAAAAGTCATGTGGGCCTCGTTTGGGTAAGTTAGTACATCACCTTCCCAGAGTCGTAACTTTTGCATATGATCTTTGTTTTAGGCACACGATAGCTCGTTGGAAAGGTCTATTCGATGAATAAAAACGTTTCTATCAAAATGTGGTTTCAGATTATGTTTGATTGTGGTGATCCATAAAAACATTGTTTAGGGCCTCAAAACGGCCTCGGAAGTCAGGGACCCAAAAACTAGGAGAAAACTACAAAACTAAAAAACTGCCAAAATGAGCCAGTCAGAATAGGTGGGAGGTGACCAACATCCATATGGATCAATCATCCCCCTTTAGGAAGAAAGTGTCTCCATTGTGTTGAGTGCCCCCATCAAATGATTAAATTTCTGTTGAATATGGCCTCGGGTGAGCCACTTGCCTTAGTGCAGGAGTTGCATTGCTTTGGCAACTCGATAAAGTTGGATCCTTTGTTGGAGAGTACCCTTGACCTATTTTTCCACAATTTGATCACTAGATTCTTGTTGTATGTAGTTGGGGTTGAACTATGTTGGTGTTAGTTGTTCCGTTATCTCTGAGGTGTCCAATAATGGTGGGAAATAAGGTCAAAGGAGATCCACGTTAAACATTGGGTGCAGGCCAAGGAAAGGAAGAATGTTGAGCTCAAAATAATTATCGCCCATAGCCTTGGTGATGGTGTACGAACCATAACAGAGGGGACAAAGCTTTCGATGGGGTCCTATAAGGCGTTCTTTCTGCAAGTGCAACCAAACTTTGTCACCCACCTAAAACTTATGTGGCACCTGGTGTTGATCATGGCGTTGCTTGTACTTGTCATTGGACTTATGTATGATATCCTGAACCTATTGGAAGATGTGGGGATCTTCTCAATGAACTGGGTGGCTTTGTTAGCTTTAGTTGGAGCAGGAGATGAGTCGGTCGAGTTGACTACAAAGGGTAGTGCAACATCTATAGGACCCAATGGTTGGAATCCCAACCCCAACTGAAAGGGGTATTGGTTGTTTGATTTATGTAGGGTTCGGTTGTAGCTATGTTGGACATAGGGAAGACTCTCATCCCATGTGTGAGGTTGGTTGGAATTATACATGCGCAGGATATGCACAATCATTCGATTTACGACCTCGGTTTGGCCATCTGTCTAGGGGTGGAAGGTCGCGGATTTGGTGAGCTTGGTGTCCAGTAGTGACTAGAGGATTTAGAAGTGCAATGGGGTACCTTTCACCCACATCTATGAATGAAAAAGGCACGCTCCTTCCTCTGGCTCGTCTAGTTCACCAGGCTAGAGCTTGGTGGTAGAAATGGTAGCACTAGGTTCTATGTCAATGAGTCGTCTCCCCCTTTATGGTTCTGACTCAGAGTCGAAACCCACATCTAATTTAGAGGCTTTCACATCAGCCACCAACAACTTCTTTGAGCGAGAATCAACAGTGTTATGCCAAGGGATCTTATGAAAGTCGCACCACTTCCCAGTATCCTTCTTTGTCTTTCTGGCGTCCTTCTTTGCTTCCAGCCTACACTGGTTGTCTTGAGGCAGTCCATCTTTGCTATATCCTTTGTTCTGCGGGTTGGGGCCGTCCTTTATTGGCTTTTGTTGTGAGGGGTTCGTAGGCCAAAATTGTTGCATCTGTTGTTTGAGATTCTGCTCGATTTTGACAACATGTCAGTACGCTGTGCCCAAGGATGAAATGTTTAGAAACTCCATTTCGGCCCGGATGTACCTATGAAAACCACCGCAATACTTGAGCACCAAATTTCACTCAAAATATTTGATACCCATCTTGGTCTGCAAGGTATGGAAGATATTTGTGAACTCGGGCATTACTTGGTCTATTTCCTACAGTAGTGTGGTCCATTTTGTGTACAGGTCATCATAACTTCCAACATGGTAGTATTGTTCCTTAATAACATCCCTGAATGACACTCAGATGACCGTGACTATAAATAATTAGGGTTCCTCTATTTTCTTCTGCTCACAGAAAGTTTCCCACCAATCTTTGACATGGGGAATGACTTTGAGGAGTGCAAAAGTAATATTTTCTCTATTCGAGAAGTATGGACAGAGAAATACCCTTCTAGAAGGTTCAACCATTTGTCTACAACATCTTCATCTATCTGACCTTAAAATATAGGAATATCGAAGTTGATTTGTACCTTGAAGGAGGCGACACCTCCATTTGAGGAAGATGTGTTGCCTGTTGGTAGTCGCCGAAGGATTTGTGCAAAACTATCCATCATGTCGTTCCTCTGTTGCATGAGGGTTTCCTCGAGCAACATTTTGAAAGGATCTCTTGTCTTGTCATCTTTCTTTTCTCCCACCATGAGAGGTTGCTTGAGCGTACGAGATCTTTTTTCCTCAAGAGAAGAAAGCTCGAGACCCAATTCTTTGTACCCTGACCTCGTTGGGGACATGCATTAAGAATGACAAGAAGTAGACCGCTCTGATACCACTGATCTGAATTTTATGAGTAGAACGAAATGAATATAGATTATTATCAAAATATTCTTAATATAGAATAACAGATATACTGTAAAACTGGTTTCTATTCAATAAAGAAATAAGTTGAAACTGTAAAATGCAACGGAAAACAAGCTAGCTAGAATGGTGGTGGATTATCTCTAAGAAGAGATGTGATGGTTGCGTTCATTCGCAAGAAGATGATTACAATGAGGCTTTGAAGGCCTTTTTACAATAAACAGGAATGTCAAAAACCCTAGATATCCAAAAACCTAACCCTAGGAGATGAAGCACCAAAAGTCATGTGGGCCCCATTTGGGTAAGTTAGTACATCAACTTCATGGGGTCGTAACTTTTGCATACGATCTATGTTTTAGGCACATGATAGTACATTGAAAAGTTCTATCCGAGGAATACACATGTTGTCTTCATACTGGGACTTAAATAACATTCTGATTTTGGTGAGCCCCAAAAACGTTGTTTAGGGCCTCAAAGCAACCCCGGAAGTCAAGGACTTGAAAACTAGGAAAGTACTGCCAAACTGGAAAACTGCCAAATGAGCTAGTTGGAATAGGTGGGAGGCAACCAAAATCCATCTAGATCATTTTACCTCCAAAATTTGCAAAAAATATAAAATTGTGTGGAATTCGGTGAATTTGACGGGCTATGGAGGGTTTCCTAACCATTTTACCCCCTGTAACCCGTCCCCAAACTGAATAACCCTCTTTTTCTCATATAAAAAGAGGTCTTGGGGAGTCACTTATAAACATGAGCAAGAGCATAGGAAAACTCTGTCAAAATCCCTTCCCTTTCATAGCCCAAGATTTGCATCCCATTCTAAGTTTTAGCCTCAACCTTCCCCTCCATCCTTTCTCCTTATGCAACCCTTCCTCCTTCCCTTGGTGATATTTTGGTTGCGAGAAACTAATGTGGGATTGATGCACTTGGATCCACGAAAAAGGAGCCCATACTTGGTTCGTGGAGCAGTTTCAAACAAAGGTTGTAATCATTTTTATCTTGAAATTGAATAATAGAGTACATCCTTGTCCCAAAACCCTATGTTTACATGCTTTTGTTAATTTTCGCATTTATATCTATGTCTAAACTTTTAAAGTGATCAGTAGAGATTGGATATGTTGTTACATTGTATTCCTAACCTTTTTCAGGTCAGCTTTGCAAGGATATCAGTGATCTAGGAGGCGGCAACAAACGAAAGAGGTCTACACCAACCGCAAGGACTAAAGGTGCACTCATTAACTCACTTTCATTTTTCTCTCATCACTTTGTTTTGATGGTTTTGGGGTAGATTAAGGGTATTTGAATGGATTTATCGCTCTGCCTTTACCTTCGACCAAGTATAGGGGGGTTTTCCCAGTAGCAAACACTCCCCCCTTCCTTGGCTTGCACCCAGTGTTCAATGTGGACCTCCTCCGACCATATTTTCCACCATTATTGGACACCTCAGAGATCGCAGAACAGTTGAAACCAATAGAGCTCAACCATGAATGCATGGAACAGGCATCCACTAATCAGATAGTGGACACACAGGTCAAGGGCACTCGCCAACAGAGAATCCATCTTTATCGGGTTGTCAAGGCAGGGCAGCTCCTGCACCAAGACAAGTGGCTCACCCGGGGCCAAATTCAACAAAAATATCCTCACCTGATGGGTGCACTCAATGCAATGGAGACCATTTCTTCCTAAGGGGGGAGGACTGATCCAAGTGGATATTGGTAGCCACCCACCTATTCCAATTGGCTCCTCTTGACAGTTTGTAGTTCAACACGTTTCTTTGTAATGATGACATTTCTTTGTAATTTTAAGTTTTTCACTTCTGGGGCTATCCTTAATCCCTACACAGCATCCAGGTGGATATTGGTGGCTACCCACCTATTCCAACTGGCTTAGTTTGGAACTTTTCATGTCAGTACATCTTTTTGTACTTCCAGGGCCGTTTTGGGGCCCTAAACAATGTTTTTTTGGCTTGCCATAGTCAAACTATAGTTGGAGTCAAATTTTGATAGCATAATGTGTATTTCTCGAAAATACCTTTCCAACGGGTTATCACACGCCTAAAACAGAGGTCATATGTAAAAGTTACGACCTCGGGAAGTTAAGGTACCAACTTACCCATCGGGGCCCACATAACTTTTGGTGTTTCATCTCCTAGGTTTAGGTTTTTGGATGTCAAGGGTTTTGGCATTCATGAGTAATGTTAAAAAGGCCTCTGGACCTTCATTGTAATCATTCTTCTCATATGGATGCATGTAGCAGCCACATCTATTCTCAGAGATAACTACCACCATTCAAGCAAGTTGTTTCAGTTCTGCAGTTTTATAGTTTCAGCCTATTTTATTTATTCAATAGAAGTGTTCGCCTCATGTCTAGTCCCCTTACTGTTTTTTTCTCTGGTTTTAGTGACATGTCTTTTGTGAAATTCAAACTCTGGTTCTGGTTCATTAGTTGGTCGGGGCACTCAGTCTACCGTCTGTTCTGGTTTCCATGCTTGTGGTAGAACATGTGGCAAGTCCCCATGTTTTCTAAGACATATGTCCTATGTTGGTCTTTGAACAATATTGCCCACGTGTTCTGGTTTCCACTACTGTGGCAGAATAGGTGGCAAGCTCTAGTGTATACTCAGACATGTGTATTTTTTGATAGCTCAAGGTAATACAATACTTTTTATTTACAAAAAAAATAATAATTAGAGTCTTACTATTTTATTTTTATTTTAATAATTCTACGAAGCAAAATTTAAAAAATATTAAATTTAAGTCAAAATCAAAGGTTTTTAAACTAAGTTAAGATTATTTACAAAAAAAAACAACAACATAGCCAACATGGTCTAAAGCTACAACTAGACTAGATTTAATTAATTGATCTTCAAGTTAGTATTTAGGTGGGACGTAAAAACATTGGTTTCACACAAGGAAGGGAGATATGCTAATGAAGTTAAGCCTAGGAGTAACATAAGATACAACTTAGGTGCATATCAACTAAAAGACTTACCATTAATGTTGGTGGAACTTTGAAGCTTTGTAAAAGTTTCAAGTAAGAAACGTGTTACTTCAAAGTTCCTCAAACATGCATTTATGACAAGGTTGTTCGATGCTTCCCCATATTCATGGGTGGCATCTTTGTAAACATGTTGGTGTAGGTTAGATTTTAGGGATGCTTCACCACATTTTTGGGTGACACCCTTAGTAAATTTGTTGACATAGACTAGTGCACTAAACCTAGGGGGATTTGAACAAGTACTTCTTGGCATAAAACTAGCTGAATCCCCAATAACATTGGTGGCAACTGATTGCACTAACCCCCTGGGCTTGGTCACACATATTTCTACAATGCATTATGTGTATTTATAAATCAAGGTAATCTAAATGTCTCATCAATCCTATGCCAATGAGTACTATGCAATGTTTTGATATGGGTGCACTTATGTTATTGAGGGCACACATTCCTCACTTGGATTGTCGTCTAGTCTCCTAAGTTGATGACATTGACCTTAACTCCATCAACTTATGTTGGACTCCACTGAAATGAGGTATCCACTTTGAGTTGTCCATGGATGACTTATATTATCATTGTACCTTAAGAATATCCTACATGGTAATCACTTTCAAGACTTCACCAATATGATCTAGCAACAATCAACCAATAATTAAATTTGTATATTCCCATGGAGCCTCTACAATGATTTAGCAAGTATTAGAACTCATAGTGACCTAGGCGCATCCGGATGAACCAGTGGAGCCCGATGAAAGTGAGCACCTTTTCCACTAAACAATGTGGGTGAAGGGAACTCTACTACATTTCATTGTTGATAACGCCAACCGGAAGAACCTACTCTTAATAGAGGTCACCAAGAAGTTGAAGTCATTGATGACACCGTATCCCCAACCATACACCATGGTCCATTGGTTGGCTAAGTCAAGGATGAGACATCCATGCTAGTCAACAATGACCCTTGCACTACGATGTCAAGTCCTTCAAAGATGAGGTTTTCTGTGATGTTTCCCTACTTGAAGTTTCTGATGTTCTTTTCGGACAACCATATATGTGAAGTGTCATGTTCATTGTTGTTTATGAATCTAGGCTCCATAGTGTCATTGTTACTTTGGGAGTCAGTTCTATAGGCTACTAGAGGTAGCCTTGAGTATCATAGTATCTTTGATTAGAACTAAAACAATGTAGCAAGGTAATCTCTTAGACTGGGAGTTTTGTCCTTTTCATGATTTTATCAAAGAAAATGGAAGATCATTTCAATTGCCAATGCCTTTACAAGAGGTCTCCCTATAGATCAGAAGTAGGTGGACAAGATGGTGGCAAAATATAAAGATATTTTCACCTCACTTGTAGTGGTGCCTCTACACAATTAGGTAAAGCGTGAAATTGATTTGACACTAGGCATGATCCAAGTGGATATTGGTGGCCACTCACCTATTCCAACTGGCTCCTCTTGACAGTTTTTAGTTCAACATGTTTCTCTGTAATGATGACATTTCTTTGTAATTTTGAGTTTTTCACTTCTGGGGCTATCCTTAATCCCTACACAACATATAGGTGGATATTGGTGGCTACCCAACTATTCCAACTGACTTAGTTTGGAACTTTTCATGTCAGTACATCTTTTTGTACTTCCAGGGCCGTTTTGGGGCCCTAAACAATGTTTTTTTGGCTTGCCTCAGTCAAACTGTAGATGGAGTCAAAGTTTGATAGAATAATGTGTATTTCTCGAAAACATCTTTCCAATGGGTTATCACATGCCTAAAACAGAGGTCATATGTAAAAGTTACGACCTCGGGAAGTTGAGGTACCAACTTACCCATCGGGGCCCACATAACTTTTGGTGTTTCATCTCCTAGGTTTAGGTTTTTTGATGTCAAGGGTTTTGGAATTCATGAGTAATGTTAAAAAGGCCTCTGGACCTTCATTGTAATCATTCTTCTCATATGGATGCATGTAGCAGCCACATCTATTCTCAGAGATAACTACCACCATTAAAGCAAGTTGTTTCAGTTCTGCAGTTTTATAGTTTCAGCCTATTTTATTTATTCAATAGAAGTTATTGTTCACTGGATATCTATTGTTGTTCTTTTTATCTTTGTGTTATTGTATTTAGTTTTTTATTCATTTTGTTCCGCTCATAAATATGGATCATAAAAACAAACCGAATGCTCATTGTCCCAGGTAAAAAAACCATGTACAAAGGGCAGAAGATACAACTACGTGAGATGCAAACAAATTGTCAAAGAAAACGCTTTCGCACATAAGCAAGAACACATTTCACATCACAATATCTTTTGAAAAGTTCAACTATCTCCATATGATGAACAAGAACACAGTTTAATAAAACACCATAACAAACTCCAATAAAACACAACAATTGTATTATGCATGATGCATACAGTATTAGACAACAAGCACACAAACTAATTGCATTCATCCAACAAACATAACTGAATATCCATATCTGCATATGTAAAATAAGAATCGGTTTCTAATCTTCATTTCCATATAGTATGCAACACATATGATTTCTTATCTTCTGAAATAGATTTGCAAAATCCCAACACCAAAATTCCTACAACTCGCAACACGCAACACTTGAAAATTGACAACACCTTTGTCTTTTTGAATGCCTTTTTTCTTGTTAGCCTTTAATTATCTTCGACATACACGCTTTCTGTAAGAAACCATGACCCGCTTAAATTGCCTCTGCAAAAAAAAAAAACAATAATAAACCATTTTAGAAGTAGGTGCACTGCGCATGAGGGTTTTTTCCTCTACACCTTTGACCATTTTCAGCCTACCTAGTCTCTGCTAGCAACAAAACAAAGATAATTTCACTATGATGCAATCAAACTGGGTCAGGGCAAGATAGTGGATGCACAAGATTTCTTACCCTCTCACATTGATTTGTAGAAGCCCAAATTCATGTCTAGTAAGTCGCTAGTTGCAACACTTGCAACTTTTGAAGAGCGTCGTCTTTCTAACTCGTAGCACACTATATCATGTTAAAACACAAAGATGTCAACATTTACTTTGAACAAATAAACTCAATAAAAACTCCTTGCAATCCATAAAATCCCTCGTACATAATCTTGCCATCAATACACAAAAATCTATTTACATTTATTAACATTTATCTATACATTATATAATAATAAACACATTTGCATATTCTCTGGCCTACAAATTTCAATGTCACCATTCAACGGCTGACACAGTGACAAGCTTCGGGAACTGATATCGTCTCCGAACTTTGACACTTGTACTTTCACCCCTTCCAACCATGCGCTACAAATGCATAATTAAATTACTAACACCAAAGTTAAACTATAAAAAAAACCATAATTTTTTAGTCAACACAACAACAAATGCACAATTAATGCAAAACCTTAGTCAACACAACAACAAATGCACAGTTAAAGAAAAACCTATTGTTATAGTCCCATGCCTTCGGAAGGGACTAATAAGGATAAACTATTCCCTGCTTAAAACCTTCACCTAAACCATGCTTATACTTACTATACTTGTAAAATACCATTATAACAATATTTAGGACATTGTTGTTGTGGGATACATATTGATTATCATATTATTTTGTTGATACATAAATCCATTGATTTATTATCTGCCAATTGTAAAAAGATAACATGCAATTCCCAACAATCAAATCTGCCATGCCCATACCGGCCAGTGATCAAATTTGAAGGGTAGGTTATAATTTCTGCGAGAAGGGTATATAATCATGCAACCCTTTTAGAATGAAAAGTTTCCAGAAAAATTGCATTTCAATTGACAACAATAAATTAAGTTGACAATTCATATTACATTTTCAATCAAATAAAATAAAATATTACATTTTCAATCAAATTTATTTCTAATAAAATAATTAGTATAAGCTAAATGGATACCTAGCTAGAAAATATTACAATTATAACAACATCAAATAGATTTTTTTATTTTTTTTTAACAAAAACCAAAGAAAATTTATATTAAAAGAGTTGTGGATAATCGCAAGAGAAGTACAAGAGTTGAGTTGTAGGAGCTGTAATTAAAAAATTCACCTCCCTATAAGCTCCCAATAGATATGTGGTGAGCGGACGCAGGACTTTCTGCTATGCGAAAGCTGACTTGAGCTTTTACAGTAAAGACCTTACAGTAAGTACCTAACAAAAAAACAATTAAACGAAGCATATACTTAAGGATTGTTCGCGTCCGGTGTTGGGGGTTATCCTTCTGCTGAAAGCCACAAATTTAGATCCAAGCGCGTTTGAGGTCCTGGAGAAGAAGCTTCATCGGAGATGGCTAAAGAAGTTACCAGGGAGGCCGAAGGAGAAGCATGACGAACCCCAAACTAAAGAATTTATATTTGTTGCCTTAACG
>CBVK0104148902.1:0-18966 GCA_900067695.1 Picea abies
GAGCCAGTTGGAAAAGGTGGGTGGCCACCGATATCCACCTAGATCAAGAATTCCAAGACCCATTTCTATAAGAGATATTTCAGTCTTACAATTGAAGAGATGTTTCAAAAAAGATGTCAATTTTATGTAGCTCATGTGGAGGATCCAGAATAGTCCAAAGAGCCAAGCCTCGAATATTTTCCAGTATTGCAAGAGTTTGCGGATGTATTCCAAGAAATACTAAGATTTCCACCAAAGAGGGATATATATTTCTCTATTGATTTATTACCGGGATTTTCCCTGGTATCAAAGAATCCTTACAGAATGAGTACTCCAGAATTAAAACAATTACAAATGCAGTTGGAAGAATTGTTGAAGAAGGGGTACATATGCCCAAGTGTTTCACCTTGGGGAGTGTCATTATTCTTTGTGAAAAATTAATATGGAATGTTGAAGTTGTGTATTGACTTTAGACAGCTGAATTAATCCACTATTAAGAACAAGTACCCTCTACCCAGAATTGATGACCTCTTTGACCAACTAAGAGGAGCAAAGATATTTTTAAAGATAGACTTTAGATCAGGATATCATCAGGTGAGAATCAAGGAAGAAGACATCAATAAGACAACTTTTAAAACCAAGTATGGGCATTATGAATTTGTAGTGGTGTCATTCGGATTAACTAATGCACCAGTTTTCTTTATTTTCTTGATCAATGGCATATTCAGGAATTATTTGAATAAGTTTTTCATTGTGTTCTTGGATGACATACGTGTTTATTCTAAGTTACAAGAAGAACATGAGCATCACTTGAGGTTGGTGTTGCAAGTGATAAGGGAACATCATATTTATGCTAAGATAAGTAAGTGTTATTTTTATCAAGAAAATATTGATTATTTGTGGAACGGTATTTCAAAGGAAGGTATAGCAGTAGATCCAAAGAAGATTGAAGCCATTAGAAGATGGTCTGCACCAAGTAATGTTTCGGAAGTCAAATATCTTATGGAATTAGTCGGATACTAGAGGAGATTTATAGAAGGATTCTCTATGTTTGCTCACCCCATTGCTTCTTTACAAAAGAAGGGAATTGAGTTTGAATGGACAACAGAATGTAAAGAAAAATCTAATTTGTTGAAAGAAGTACTTACTAGTGCACCTATATTGAAGATTGTTGACCGAAATGAGAATTTTTTGGTATGTATAGATACATGCAAAGAAGGACTTGGTGGAGTCCTCACTCAGAATGGACATGTCATTGGTTATGAATCTATAAATATTAAATAATATGAGATTAATTTTTCCACACGTGATTTGGAGCTTGCCACCATAGTTCATGCATTGAATATGTGGAGGAATTATTTAACGGGGAAGAAATTTGAATTAAGGACATACCACAATGGTTTGAAATATTTGTTTGAACAACCAACTTTGGATTCTAGGCAGACAAGATGGATGGAATTTTTAAGTCAGTGTGACTTTGGAATCAAGCATATCAAAGGAAAAGAAAATAAAGTGGTTGATGAACTCAATAGAAAAGTACATCTCATGCATGCTACAACCATTAGAATGCATCAGACATATTGAAAGAGACGGATTTTAGATGTTGTTGTTACAAATCAACATTACCTACAGGTAAAGGAAAGCTTATAGTAGGAAGAAGTGAAATAGAAATTTAAGGAGTATAAGATGAGGTAGATGGGATACTTATGCACAATAATAGAATTTGTGTTTCTGATTCGAGAGAACTCGTGAATTTGGTGCTAAACAAAATGCATAATGTTCCATATGTTGGACATCTTGGTTATCAAAAAACAATTGCAGCATTGAGAAGCCAATACTTTTGGCCAGGAATGAAAAAGGATGTTGTTGATTATATTTCCATATGTGTGGAATGTTAGAGAGTGGAATTTGAGAATAGACACCTAGTGGGTTTGCTATAGCCATTACCAATTCCAGAGAAAAATTGGGAAGTAATAACCATTGATTTCATTACTAAGTTGCTTAAGACAACCAGGCAACATGATACAGTAATGATAGTGGTAGAGGATTGTTTAAAGGATTTGATACAAATTTAAAATTTATCACAACATACCATCCACATTTATATGGGAAAATAGTGTAGGAATTAAATGACAAAATCAGCATGCATTGTATTATGTCATACACTTAGCAACCTAGAGATAATTGTCATCTATGAACTCTGAAATGTATAAACCCACATTCAGAAAATACTATGAGCAGAAATAGACATTGCCAAGCACTTTTGCAGCGGAATAAACACAATGAACAGCAATCACACATCCATGTAATACTCATAAATTTAGAAAACCGACCAGGGTAAACCCAAAGGAGAGAGATTTTATTAGCTTAGGGAAAGTTATATCAATGGCAACATAGAATTTCCAGCAAGGGAAAAACTCACTTACAGCACCCAAAACTGTCCCCAATTTTTTTCCTAGAGAATCGTACCAAAACCATATTGTTGTATGGCCTCCCTTGACTGTAAATCACCTTGAAATGTGTGCCTAATAATTTTTATGGACAAAATTGTATGGCCTCTTGGGTAGCAAGAAACACTCCAATTAGCCTCGAATTATGTGCCCACAAATAGCCTCAAAAACCTTTCCCTCTTCCTTGTTGTACGAATTATAAGAATTTGTACAATGCAGCCTCCAAAAGCAGCAACTTCACACAGAAAATCACCATGGGAAATGTGCCCAATCTCCCTTGGGAAATGCACCAAACCTGCTTCCCTTTCCTCTCCTCCTCAAATCTCTCTTAGAAATCTCTCAATCTCCTCTTATCATTGTTTCTTGCACACTACCCAATGCATTCTCTTATAATTCGAAAATGACCTTTAACCTTCCAAGTGTCTTTTCACCTTCCCCATTCCTAAATCCAAATGCCAAGATCTAATCTTGCCTTTACGTGATCAAGGGACATGATCCATTCCCTCCAAAATAAATCACTTAAAATATTAAAGTACAATTTCACTTTATAACATAAGTGCACTTTATGAAATAAAGTCACTTTAATATTAGAAGGTACACTTTATTAAAAAGTCACTTACATAAAAGAACCACTTTATTACATCTTTATAAAAACCCATTACAAAGTCAAGTGCCTAGCAGTGTAAATGTAAGGTTACTTCCACATACAAGAGAAACATGCAGAGTACCTCCCGAGCTATAAAAGCTAACACTCCCTCTTAGCGAGGAATGTAGGAGAAAAATCTTCATCAACTCCATCTATTTTATGTCCCATCACATTGTTCACAATAGGAGCTCCCCCTGAACCTAGAGTCAACCTCAACACTTGCACATAAATCAAACCAGAAGATCTTCCCTTGACAGCCACTATGAACCCTAGCTCCTAGGAGAATCCACTCCACCATGAGCATCAGTTCAATCACACCAGTTGAGCCTCTTGTCAGTGCTCAGAAGAGACTCCTCTCTTCTCTCGGAATGCAAGACTGAATCCTTGGGCCCACCGCGGTCTCAGGAGCCTATTGCTCCTCATCTGATGTTGAATCATAACCTGAAGGTTGTCCTCGCAACATGTACAACCTGTCCACCCGATCACCAATCAGATATGGTTCAACCAGATCCACTCCCTTCCTGTATATAAATACATGTCCCCTCTTGAACAATGTACAATATCTAGCATCCTCCAAGGATGAGACTGAGAGAAAGTTAACCCTCAACCCTATAACAAAGAGAACTCCATCAACCTCTAGGAGTCCCCCATACTTGAGTCAGAATCTACCCTTCCAACTCCACGTACAACTCGTTCCATACCTCCTTCACTCTCCACCAGCCGGTCAGGACCTGTCTCTGTGATCATAAGGAATAGTCATCAGATTCTCATCATGTGACAAGAGGCTCCATTGTCAACAATCCATCTGATATCACCCCCAAATCCTCCACTACCGACACTGGATACTAGAGTAACCAAAGAAAATTCCTTATCAAACTTGGAAGAAAAATCATCCATGGTTGTTGTAGCATTTTTATCAGGCCCCTCATGTTCCTTCTTCTTCTTCCTCTCAGGACACTGAGAAGCAAGGTGCCCCAACTGGTTACAACAGTAACATCTGAATTTACTCAAGTCCCTCTCGGAATTTCCTTTCTTCTTCCCCTTGCCCTTTACAGCAAGAGCAAAATCTTTATCAACTCCATCTATATTTTGTCCACTGCTCTGAGATCCTTCCCAGATATCCTCCTGAGTGAAATTGTCGCACAGTCTTCTCCAATCTGGAAGATGCTCACGACCCACCACACACTTCACAAAGACTTCCCATTCCTTGGTGAATCCTTTCAAGGCTATCCTCACCAACTCTGAATCTAATATGAGCTCACCAACTACAACCAGCTCATCTTTCACTTGAGATACCCGAGTAAGATAAAAAGACACACTCTCCCCCTTACCCATCTTGGTATCATGCAGTTTATCCTTCAAGTCAATCTTCTGGTTTTCATTCTTCACCTCATACAAATTTTTAAGTGCATCCCACATCTTATTCTTCCTGAGAATAACTGACATCATGAATTTCCATTGAAAATAGCTGAAAATTCCATCCAATTGGTCCTTATACCTGATGCAAACAGCCATCTCTCAATCAATTATTCAATGGAAAACAAACAATCAATTTTCCCCCTTCAAATATTGCCCAAAAATCTCACTGCTTACTGTAACTCAAAGCCCAAGCTCTGATACCATGTAGGAATTTAATGACAAAATCAGCATGCACTACATTTTGTCATACACTTAGCAACCTAGAGATAATTGTCGTCTATGAACTCGAAAATGTATAAACCCACATTCAGAAAATATTATGAGCAGAAATACACATTGTCAAGAACTTTTGCAGTGGAATAAACACAATGAACAGCAATCACGCATCCATGTAATACTCATAAATTTAGGCAACGAGCTAGCGAAAACCCCAATGTGGGGGAAACCCAAAGAGAGAGATTTTATTAGCTTCAGGAAATTTATATCAACAACAACATACAATTTCCAGCAAGGGAAAAACTCACTTACAGCACCCAAAACAGTCCCCAATTTTTTGCCTAGAGAATCATGCCAAAATTGTACTGTTGTACGGCCTCCCTTGATTGTACAACACCTCAAAATGCATTCTCGATCTATTTTATGGAAAAAACTGTATGGCATCTTCAGTAGCAAGAAACACTCCAATCAGCCTCAAATTCCATGCCCACAAACAGCCTTGAAAATCTTTCCCTCTTCCTTGTTGTACAGAATGTACAAATCCGTACAGCACGGCCTCCAACAACAATAAATAACTCAACAACTTCACACAGAAAATCACCTTGGGAAATGTGCCCAGCTTGCTGCCCTTTCCTCTCCTCCTCAAAGCTCTCTCGAAAATCTCTCAATCTCCTCTTTTCATTGTGTCTTGCACATTGCCCAATGCATTCTCTTATAATTTGAAAATGACCTTTCACTTTCCAAATGTCTTTTCACCTTCCCCATCCCTAAATCCAAAGGCCAAGATCTAATCTTTCTTTTACATGATCAAGGGACATGATTCATTCCCTCCAAAATAAATCACTTAAAATATTGAAGTACAATTTCACTTTATAACATAAGTGCACTTTTTGAAATAAAGTCACTTTAATATTAGAAGGTACACTTTATTAAAAGGTCACTTACATAAAAGAACCACTTTATTACAACTTTATAAAAACTCATTACAAAGTCAAGTGCCTAGTAGTGTAAATGTAAGGTTACTTCTACATACAAGACAAATGTGTGGAGTACCTCCCGAGCTATAAAACCTAACAAACAATGAGAATCAACTAAGTAATTGAATACATGTTAAGAATGTATGTGATGGATAAACCATCTAGGTGGGAATATTACTTGCATTTGGTTGATTTTACCTACAATAATGGGTATCAAGCTTCATTGAAGATTATCCCATTTGAAGCTTTGTATGGTAGAAAATGAAATACTCCAATGAGTTGGCACAACTTAACATACAGAGTGGTACTTGGATCGGAATTGCTCAAGGACGTAGAAGACCAGATGGTCAAAATTAAGAATAATTTGAAACCAGCAGAAGATAAGCAGAAGAGTTGTGCAGATAAGAACAGGAAGGCTAGAGAATTTAAAGTGGGAGAGCATGTACTTTTGAAAGTGAATCTCAAGAATAGCTCATTGAATTGGGCAGTTGTACGAAGCTAGCAACCAGATTTTGTGGTCCATTTGAGATATTGGACAAAATAGGTTATGTTGCATACATGCTTGCATTGCCTCCTTCCATGAATGTGCATAATGTATTTCTTGTATCTTTTTTTAAGAAGTATGTGCATGATCCTAACCATGTTATTGATTGGAATTTGATTCATTGGAATTTGATTCAAGTGGAGCTAGAAGGAGAATTTTAGGTCCATTCAATGTGCATATTGGACAAAAATATCAAGTTGCTCTGAAATCAAGTCATAGAATTAGTAAAGGTTCAGTGGGTCTTTTACGATCCTGAAGATGTTATCTGGGAGCATGAGGATGCCATGCGGGAAGAGTAACCACAACTTCTTGAATGCGTGAAGTTTTGATTTTATCTTTTGTATATGCACTGAGGATAGTGCCAAAATAACAGAGAGGTGAATGTAATACCTCGGATTAATAATGTATTTTTTTTATTGATGAAAAGTCCGGAGATTCTAGGAAATGTAATACCTAGGTGAGACGAACAAGGAAAAGAGTTATAGGGGACTACGATTCCACGAGATAGGGGGATAAGGGTCTGAGCCTTTATATATTTTTTTTTCATAATTTAATGTTACCCTTAGTTTTACTGAGAAGGGGAAGGATCTCACGAGTCTCTTGGGGGAGGCCATGTTATGCCTAAGAATCAAGTATATAAACCATGCCTTTAGGTTGTTTGGGTTTGTTCATTTGTTGTTGCATCATTGTTGTGGCTTAATTTTGGGGTTACCTCATTTTTGTTTTCATCATTATTTCCTTCTTTCTCACTCGAGGTCGGGTGTTGGGCATGGGAAATGAGTTATTGAACTAGTGAGCGATGGATAGTTGGTTGTATGAACTACTAGTAGTTTCATAATGATAATTGATGCATGTGTGCATGAGATGCATTGGCATGTTGAGAAAACTTGTCCATAGTTGTGAATCATCATAGTTCTAGCATTTATACTTTCTTATCAGTAGCGTTGGAGCCCTGGAAAGAGGTGGGCATCCTGAGGGAGTACATGTCAGTGAAGGAGGTTCATTCTCCTTGGGTTGTGCAGGTTGAACGAGAGAGAGAGATGGTAAATTGGGATTTGTGTGGGGTTGAGAAACTGTGATATCTTGATAGCAAAATGGTTTGGGAAAGTAAGAGTTGGCCTAGGACTCATCCTTGTGGATTCATAGCCCTGTCTCACGGGTGACTTGTTGTTGAGAACTAGAATAGCAGTTTCTAAGGTTGGGTCGAACGTTCGACATGTATAACCAGATGGTGGATTGAATATTTGAAAGATAAGTTCTCTGTCACGGTTTCTCTATGTTGATATTTATTTTTGTTGTGTATTTAATTTATCTTTGTGATAACTTTATGACATGTTTGTTGTTGTCAATTGTTGTGCGTGGTATGTTATGTTTGATTTTACATTCATGCATGTTTCTTGTTAATTATATGTACATTATCATGTTCTCTATTCATAACAATGGTATCAAAAAATTTGAAATCTCCCAGAAAAGCGAGTTTTCAGAGGTATCCAGAGCCGGGGTACGTTACACACTCCATACTTTGTTTCCTACATGTTTAATACACCATGATAAAACATAGTCAATATAACTAATATAAGGGTTTATTGTTGTTCCATTAATTATAAAACAAGGGAAGTTAAAGAACTTAGCGACTTACGAATTGTTCAATTAAACCTTAATACTTCAACATATACTCACAACCCAAACTTAACCCAGGGTTGATCAATTCTTCAGTTGGCTCTTCTTTGTATGTTAGCACCTAGTAGAAGACAACCATGGACAAGTGTAATTTAATTATTTAAATGTAAAGATCACAACAAATATGAAATATTAAGTAAGGCCGAAAACGTAAGTACTCACAAACTTTGTGATCAACCCTTTTGTTTTTTGTCATCTCATCTTATGTGTTGAGTGGGTTCTTTTTTTTTTCTTTTTTGCAATAAAACAATTGAAAAATAGTATTCCATGTGATAATTAAATTCGATCTACATAAAAGAATAAATGAATGGTAGCATACCTCTAATGCACATTGTTGTTGGGATGGATCCTTGTGCAATGCAATTATGTTCATTTCTTTTACCATCTCTATAATGTCCCCATTTTTTTATTCCCCTTCCCTCCAGTCAAAGGTGACCCTATGAGTTTATATCGGCCTTACGAGAGGTGTAAAATGAGGATAATAGTGAGCTCGAGAAATTTGGAGTTATATAGGGCCCAAGCTAGTCCATTCACCATCTTTCATCATCAATATCATTTCCACACAAAACGCTCTTGGTTTCATGGCATTCCAATGATTTCTATAATTTTGGGTTATTATTGATCATACTTTAACTAAACACATGGAAGATATTATTTGGATCATATTATCTGAGGGGATACCTTCGTGTAATAGCTCATTGGAGCCAAGATGAAGAGCTCTAAATGGTGGAGAGGATAAAAAGTGACTTTCAGTGGCCAAAAATGCTTTAAAGTCAAATAAACCATTTTTTGGAGTAAAAAGGCTTAATAAATTAATAAAGTGATTTTAGAGGAAACACTAAAGTTAAATTAAAAAGTCACTTGAGGGGAAAAAAGAAAAAGAGGTATAAAAGTACAATGAGAATGAGAGTTCATTCTCTCATTATGTTCATGATCATTTTACCTATTGGTTTGGAGAGCTCTGGGAGCCTTTGGGGTTTGAAGAAAACCTTTGTTTGATTGGTTTTGGTGGTGAGACTATCCACCCTAGATAATATGGTTTTGGTGGTGAGAGAACCACCCTATCCATTTGGTGGGGAAGACCATTCAAGTTTTCCACTTGGATTTCATTGCAAAGGAATATCTATCATCATTTTTGCTAAGTTGTTTGGTTACTTGTAGGACTTTTTGGGTATTGTGGCAACCATACCATTTCAGGGTTTGTGGATTTTTTTCCTTGGCAACACTACTCATATCAATTTCTCTGGTTAATTAAAGTAGTTTTATATTACTTCTTGACAAATCGTGGGCATTGTTGTAGTTGGGGATGCTTTGAGGAGATCTCAACATTCATTTGCATCTTGTAGGAAGTACAAGAAGAGGTTGTACCCTCCATTTGCAGTTTGTGGGAGTCGATGAGAGCAGTCGTACCATCTGTGGACACTTGTATAAGTAAGTATTAAAGAGTGTTGCAACACTGTTTTATCAGCTTATGGGTTATACAGGGAAGTTGTTCACTTATTTCCAGATCGTGGGTTTTCTTGGGGAATTGTTTAGCTACAGGTTAAACAACCAATCATTACCTCCACTCTTCTCTTTGATCGTGGCACTCTCAGCAACTCATATCAACTAGAAGAGGGTTTGTTTCAGCAAAAAGGGAAAATGAAAATACATATTGTGCAATTCCATTGACTGGTGGTGTATTTCTAAAGGGGTTTGTGGCACCTAAGGGGAAATGTGATCCATCATATCAAGGTTGTTGCAGCGTGACCACCTAGAGCAAATCAGAAGAGGGTATTACATCGTTGTTACCCTCCTTATCTGTACCATCAAATTGTGCCAAACACTACCAGATCATGTAAATTAAGGGGGATCAATCCAAGGTTTTGAATTGTTGTCAAGTGTGAAATATCTACAGGTCGGAATAAACACATAGATCAGAACTATATTGATGCATTTATTTTCATGTTGTGATAGATTGAATTATATTGGATCTTCTGCTATAATGTAACTGCTTCCTTTGGCATTCGGAATCATTAAAAACCATTTATGCATCAAAGCTATTGTGGATCTATTGTAAAATATCTTGGGGTTGAGATCGGAAATATTAATAGACTCGAAACTATATCAGCAATAAAGAAATCTATGGTGGATTCTTGTGAACTTGTTTTGATGTGTTTGACGAAAGTCCAATACCAGGAATACATCAAAATATAACAACAAACATAACAACAAATAGAGTACACAACCCATCAATCAAAGGAATCATTTCAAAGGTAACAGGGCATTACATTGAAGTGTTTGAAAAAAACACTAAACCAGAAATACACCAAGAATGCTACAGCAGTCAAATGAGGGGATTTAGCAATTGGTTTTGGACAGGTCAGCCAAGTGTTTGTCATAAATGATGAATCAGCAACACGTAGAAAACATAACATCGTTAGAAAGGGGTTTAGTATTGTGAGTTTAGGGTATTTCATCAAAGTGTTTGACGGAAATCCTACACCAAACAAACACTAAAATTTTGCAGCATTGAGGAGGAATCCATCTGAGTCGTAGTGGGGATATTATAGTGGTATCAGAGCGGTGTATCCTCCCATCATGTTGGTTTGAAAAGCATGGAATCATTCATTGAATATGAGTGGATCAATAAAAAATTTAGTGCAGGAAGTAAACTTGAATACCTATTCCAGCGAAATGATGTTCTTCTCAGCATCTTAGAGGAAGTTGAGGGTTGTTTACATATGGTAGATCAATGACCTTCTCAGGTAAAAAAAAAGCAGCCATGATTCTGGCAGTGTCTTCATTGAGTAAGAAAAAGTTGTTGAGACACACAGATGAAGAAACAAGACTCATGGTCACTTCATGTTTGAGTGAAATCATGAGAATTTCAGCACCTAAAGCTCCTTATGATGACCACGCAATGAAAGAGATATTTCAGTTTTTGGTGGAAAGTTTCCAAGGATTGGATGATGTCACAGGTTCCCAATTTACTAGGAGGGTCACCATACTTGAAACATTTTCAAAAATTGGATATGGAAATATCATGATTGATATGGGGTTGAATGCTCTAATTCTCAAAATGTTTCACCAATTCTTTGCTACCATCAAAGAATATCATGCTAGTATTGTTATTACAGCGATGCATTCCATTATGACATTGATTGTTAATGAAAGTGATGAAGTTCTCCAATCACTTTATTATATCTTATTGACTAACATGTTGGAGGGTGATAAAAAAATCATTATCCGTGAAGCAGGTCCTAGATGAAATGGTGAGTGCTCAATGTGAGGAGAAGTTGAAGCCTTTCTTAGCCCTTGAGGAGCACGAGGAAGAAGATGAATTCATATCAGAAATTTATGATGGGGAAGATTCCTTGTCACACGATGATTGGATAACCTAGACATAGGGTGACCTCTTAGACATGCAAGCAACTTCTATTGGTGAATTGGTGCATGAGTGAAGAGACAAAATGACAGCCTTGATTGCAAGTTCAGTCCAATATAATGGGATTTTTGTGACTACCAGGTTCTTTGATGACACTAGTGGAGTAGATGCAAATGATGACATTGTTGTGACAACTAATGCACTTTCTGAAGAAGAGGTAGAGGAGACTTGGGGCAACCATGATGACACCATTGTAAGGTATGAAGGAAATTCTGATTTTTATATGTATCATAACAGCAACTCACTAAACTTGCATAATATTGACATTAATGAGGAAACTTGGAAGAAACAACTAATGGTGCTAGTTGAAAATGAAGTGCAAACATTATCCAAGTTGGATGATATGAAGAGTCTTGTTGACAATCTCATCCAAAATACACCAAAAACTCAGCAAGAACAAACTGTTTTCCTTGCTGATTTGAAAAACATTAAGAGCACAATGGGACACATGAAATCATCCTATTTGAATATGATCAAAGAGAGAGATGCGGCTACTAAGATTGCATATGAGGCTATATCTGCATCCAATAAATTAAGCGTGGAGTTTGAAGAGCTCACCAATGAGCTTGAATTAACCAAGAATGCATGTGCAACACTCAAAATGCATTACTTGAGGTAGAAGATTAGCTTTATGTGGCCAAACAATTCAGGGAACAAGAAAATAGAGAAAGGGATAAAAAAAATCAAGCAAGTAATTGAGGAGCAAGATAACATTAAACTAGTCAATAACGCATTATTTGATATGGATACAATATATTATTTTAATAATCCACTTTTTGAGTGGGATGATGGAGCTCTTTCTTATTCCAGTGATGAGATGGGATTTGATCACAAGATTTAAGATCCAGGTGCAAATTCTAGCACCATGGTGTTGAGTCGGGATTGGGATGGTGAATCAAATTTCAGAAATGATATTGTTGTCCACTTTTCCATCAGTTCACATTGGACTACAATTTATATCATGCAGATACATTCGATGGTTTCTATGGACCAAGAGTTGAGAGATTGGTGGCTTACATTGGTTGGCAGAGATGATCTAGACATAGGAGATGACTTTTCTGCTACATTCATGCTTCTTACCCCTATGATTTTAAGGGTATTTCATATTTATTATTGCTTCCCTTGCTCTTCCATGTTGTTGATAGTGACTTCATTCCATGGGAATACAGATTTTTGGCTCTTGTAGGCTATGGTGTAGTCGGTTGTGGGATATTTTCTAGATGGTGTCTCGATGTTTGCAGTAGGTTGGGTGTGGTGGAGTATTAGGTATTTTCCCTTTGACACTTGGAGATTAAGTGTCGTTGATGCTTTTTCTATTTTTGGCCACAGAGGCTTTTCCTGGATGTCTGTTGTTAGAGATGGTTATGTTGACATCTTCTATACCATCCCTTCGACAGTTTCTGATTGGCTTATTTTTGGAGCGACATGAAAAGACATGTTGAGGCGTATATGTTATGGCTAGGAATATTTTCTCTTCCTCTCCCCAAGATTGAGTCTGGCGAAGAGCTTGCAGACTTTGACTTCCCTAAGATACACTTGCAAGATGTGATCCTTGATAGTGGGGATGGCTCTTCTAGGCATTACATCTTAGGGTTCCAAGAGTGGAGGATACAATATATGCAGGAGGGTCATATATATTTGATCAGAGTGGCACAGCATTAGCATGATGGGTTCTTTTTTAGGATATCTTGGGACCCTGGGATTTCATGGGTTGACAATTTGGCAATTGGTAAAGATGGGAGAGTCGATTGTTACTTTGAAGAGCCTATTCATATGGAGCATTGGATTGGTATCCTAGGTGGGATATTCTATGAGGGGTGGACAGAGTATTTATAATATCTGATTGCTCCACTTATCAGTAGTATTCAGGCGGTCTCTCATGCTACTACCTTGCAGGATAGCGCTTTGATCAAAGGGTGCTTCACTTCTTCCATATCGATTTGGGACCAAGGGATCACTCTAAGTTTTAGTTTGTGATGTGGGAGCATCACTCCAGCCATCCTGCTCAGCGCATTCAAAGAGCACATTCAAGGAAGAGAGGCGCCAGTCCTCTCACATTTTGAATTTGAAATTGTATTAAATGTATGTAAGGCAGTGGAGCCATAGAGCCATGCCTTTGAGTAGGCGTTAGATAGAAGTAGCCTTTAATGGTTGTAAGGTTGGATCTAGCTCGGATCTGAACTAGACAGCCCATTCAATGTAAAGTTAATGTAATTGAACAGGGTAGGTAGCTTGGAGGGAAGAGCTCAAAGAGACCCCTCATGTAAAAGATATTTCGATCTCTTTTGGAAAAAAAGGGGGTTAGTTAGGAGAGCTCTGCGTGAGAGTCTCTGACAGTAGCGTAGATAGAGAAGAGAGGAGAGCCAAGACTCTGTCGCAGTCCGAGCTCAACCCACATTGTAAAGAGGCATTTCTTGATTAATACAAACAGAAGCAGTTTTTCCTAAATGATATTCTGTGTGTGATGAATGTCTTTATGTGTTGATGATATGCTGTAGATGTATGTCGTAGATGTGCATTTGCAGGTTACAGGCAGAAGCAGTTGTTTGTTGAGTTCTTTGATATTCAGGTCTGGGTTCTTTGAGGCTTCATGCCAAGAGGGTGTGACAGATAGTTGTGGGTTCTGTAAGCCAGTGCAAGGAATGCACTTCTAAATTATGTTGAATTTGGACAAGGACGTGCCAGGAGGGCACACCAGCTGAAGTCACTGACTCAAGGAGAATCCTCAAGGCTGTTGAACACTTTGAAGGATAGACTGTGCAGAAGAAGGCACAGAGAAGACAGAATTTTTGAGGGATTCTGTGGAAGCTCTGCCAGGGGGGGCATCGAGCAGGTGCAGATTGTACACAGAAGAACTCTACTGTGAGTTCAAAGGGAAATCAGAATCACTGAGGATTCTGGAAACTCTGGCAGGTGGGCATTGAGTGGGTGTGCAGAGTGCACAGGAAAGAACTCCTTTGAGTTCTGGAACAGAGAAGATTCCAGGAGAAGACCTTCATAAGGTTACTGAACACCCTGCAGGCTCAGCAAGGAGTGCTTGAGCGGGAAGTTGCCAGAGGGCATTTCCATCCTTTCAAGGAGAGAAAGGGACAGAGACTTTAGAGGTCTGAGCAACAGAGAAGCTCAGGACGAATAACACCTTCGTGTGTGCAGGGACCCTGCAAGGAGTGCAAAAGTCGAAGAATCCTTTAAGGATTCAAGGAAGACAAAGCTCAAGAGAAACAGTGCCTTTGTGCATTGAGCAATAGCTGCAAGGAGTGTAGGAAGTCGGGGGAACCCTTCGAGGTTTCACAGTCCCAAAGCTCAGGAGAGAAAGCGTTTTCAAGAACGCAGGCGAGACCAAGGATACAGGGTTCGCAGAGAAACAAAGGTCAAGACCTTTGATACTTTGGAAATCTTCCAAGGAAGAGGAAGAAGTGAAAGCTCAGGAGGGAGCTACAGTTGTTGTTGATTTGGAGCTGAAGAGGAAGATCTAGATCGTTGAAGTTTCACGTCCAGGCGGCGCAAGAGAGCGCAGCGGAAGAGAGAGATCTGGGCCGTCAGATCTAGAACAGATAGCCGATAACCATCAGATCTGGGAGGAGTTGCACGAGATTTAACTCTCGTATGTGCAAAGGAGAAGACATGTCAAAGTTCTGAAATGATGAAAGCATCGGGACCGTCCGTCTGTGGAGGACGTGTGTCATGAGATCCTCATATCTCGGGGATTCGGCATCGGAGAGCGGAACAGGGAAGTCTTTTGACTTCGCGACTTGCGAAGCCCCGAAGGAATCGGGACCATCCATTTTGGAGGACAGGTGGCAAAGATCTGGGTCATATCGCGGATTCGGGTATCATGAGCTGGGAGGCAGAGGCCTTTGCTCTACAAAATTTCGAGTCGCGAGGCCACGATGCGATCTGAACCGTTGATCGAGGAGGAAGGAGAGCCATGAAATCTGGTGTCTCAATACATCGCGTATCGGAGGTTCGGGGTTTGGAGGAACTTCCTTTCGAATGTAGAAGTCGGGAAGTGCCGAGTGTCGAGGGCTCGGGTGAACATATGTCACGTCCATCAGGTGGGGACCGTATGGTTGACAGGTGGACACTCGTCGCCTGGGAAGGAGTCAGCATCCTGTTGACTTATCGCACTTCGGAGATTCGCTAGAGGAGAGCACGAGAGCTCGACACCCCAACTCGCGAGATTGCGAGTTGCGAGTAGTGCGAAAGGGGAGTCAACCCATCGCTGACTTATCGCATCTTGTGGATTCGCGAAAGAGGAGCAGGAAGGTTCAATACTTCAACTCGTGAAGCTACGAAGTTGCGAGAGGTGTTAGTTGTTATCCCTAGACGGTGGTCGATGGTAGAAGCACTAGCGAGAAGGGCCTATACCCGTATCGTCATCTCGGATATCGGGAGGTTGGAAAAGAAGAGTCAAGGGTCTTCGACTCACGAACTCGCGAATTTTAAGTTGCGAAAGGCGCTTGTGCCAAGGCAAGTTGTGGTCGCGTGGGCGTGAAGCTCGCGCCTTGTGCCTGTTTGCACAGGTGGAGTTTTTGAAGGACCTGTGGATTCGTTGAAGGTTCCAGAGGGAATCAAAGGAGCCACTTCGGCTCAAGGAGATTAGAACGATCCTATAGCGGATTCTGGCCCAAGGGTCGGGGGTCTACGTCAATTTGATGCATCTTGTTGATCTTATGGTTGAGATGCCATTGCTTGAGGACAAGCAATATTTGGGAAGGGAGGACTATAATTTCCCCATTTTTGAAGTCCCCTTCCCTCAAGTGAGAGGTGACCCTATAAGTTGATGTCAGCCTGACCGGAGGAGTAAAATGAAGATAACATTGAGCTCGGGAAATTTGGAGGAGTTATATGGGGCCCAGGATATTCCATTCACCATCTTTCATCATCAAGATCATTTGTGTACAGTTCACTCTTGTTTCCATGGCATTCTAATGATTTCCCTAATTTTGAGTTACTATTGAACATATTTTAATTAAATACACGAAAGGTATTATTTGGATCATATTATCTAGTGGGATACCTTTGTGTAATAGCTCATTGGAACCGGGATGAAGAGCTCTAAATGGTGGAGAGGATAAAAAGTGACTTTCAGTGGCCAAAAATTCTTTAAAATCAAATAAATCACTTTTTTGGAGTAAAAAGGATTAATAAATTAATAAAGTGATTTTAGAGGAAATACTAAAGTTAAATTAAAAATTCACTTGAGGGGGGAAAAAAAGAGGTATAAAATTACAATGAGAGCTCATTATCTCATTATGTTTATGATAATTTTACCTATTGGTTTGGAGAGCTCTAGGATTTGATTGGTTTCGATGGTGAGACTATCCACCTAGCTAATCTAGTTTCGGTGGCAAAAGATCCACTCTAGCCATTTGGTGGGGAAGACCATTCAGGTTTTCCACTTGGATTCCATTGCAGAGGAAGATCTATCATCATTTTTTCTAAGTTGTTTGGTTACTTGCAAGATTTTTTGTGTATTGTGAAAGCCATACCATTTCAAGGTTTGTGGATCTCTTTCCCTTGGAAACACTACTCATATCAGTTTGTGTGGGTATTGAAAGTAGGGTTGCATTAATTCTTGGCAAATCGTGGGAAATGCCATAGTTGGGGATGCTTTGAGGATATCTCACCATTCATTCTCAACTTATAGGAAGTACAAGAAGAGGTTGTACCCTCCATTTGCAGTTCGTGGGAGTCGAGGAGAGTAGTCATACCATTTGTGGCCACTTGTGTAAGTATTAAAGAGGACTGCAACACTCTTTTATCAGCTCATGGGTTATACAGGGAAGTTGTTCCCTTATTTCCAAATTGTGGGTTTTCTTGGGGAATTGTTTAGCTATAGTTTAAACAGCCATCATTACCTCCACTCTTCTCTTGGATCGCGGCACTCTTAGCAACTCATATCGGCTAGAAGATGGGTTGTCTCAACAAAAATGGAATATGCAAATACATACTATGCAAGTCCATTAACTGGTGGTGTATTTATGAAGGGGTTCATGGCACCTAAGGGGAAACTCGATCCAGCATATCAAGGTTGTTGCAGCGTGACCACCTACAGCATCTCAGAAGAGGGTATCACAGCGTTGTTACCCTCCTTATCTCTACCATCAAATCGTGTCAAATTCTACCAGATCATGTAAATAAAGGGTGGTCAATCCAAGGTTTTGAATTGTTGCCAAGTGTGAAATATCTACAAGGTAGAATAAACACAGATCAGAACTGTTGGAGCTGCCTTTCTCTAAATACATGAAATGTTATACTTAAGCCCAAAAAGGTTGGATTTCGGGACTTCGTTTGTTTCACATTTCTACCCCCTAAAGACGCAGTATCCCGACGTGCGAAATGGTGAAAACCTTCCTAATTTTAATCACCATTACTAGACTAAGTGGGGCTTATCATCTCTTAGTACCTCGTACCCTCGCTCTTGGGAGTTACGTGTTGAACGTTTCTCAAGCCTCTGACTTGCGAATTCGCGAAGTTGTGTTAAAGTTACCCAAGTTAGTATCAAGAACAAATCACTTTAAACCCTAGTTAGTCACTATCGTGATTTCGCGACTCGACAATTGTTTCCCCAAAGGGTAGCACCTTTATAACCCCGATCCACGAAGTCGCAATTTTATTTAATTAAGCATGGATTAATTAAAAGGCTTAAGTCAAATCACTTTTAATCAATTAACTCGCACCATCGTGATTTCGGGTTTTTAAGGTTTAGTGGCTAGGAGCGAAAACACCCGATGTGGCGAATGCCGAAAAGGGGATTAGCAACTAAGTGCACCAAATTGAAAGAACTAAACCAGATTAATTAGTGCCTTAAACAAACTTTAACACACACGGTTTACGGATGAAGTCTTGAATGATCCTGCATTTTTCAATGTTACGAATCGTCAAGCATTTATGGCATTTATTTGAATTGCAGTGAGGTGACAGATAGTAAGATCTCGTTTTTACTTCTAAATCTTTCTATTAAGCGATTTGACCGTGTTGTTGGCAAGGACACCCATGGGCTTAAATGACCAAGATAGAGAGTTTTTCCTTCATTATTTCAGTTTTCATTCATATTTGCATGCAGAGCCATTTCACCAAGATAACTATTGTTTGTGTTTTTCAATTTTTTCGACAGGAGGTCCAGTTGTAGGTTTTTCTATCATGGCTCCACGAAAAGTGCCCAAGGAAACTTTCGAGAGTTCAGGTCAGGGTTCAGACATTGTTTCCGATACCTCGCCCCGAAGTATTAATTCTATCAAGACATGGTCATACGTTTCCAACATTCTGCACTCTGAATCAGTAAACTGTTTGGATGATTCTAGCGACAATGAGAAAGATGACTTAACAACCAATTACAAAATCGTCGCTCAAGCAGAGATGCACAAAATAGTAGCGAGGCCCCAGCTTCTTCCCTATTGTGATATGATCAAGTGGGCACTGGACCATGTGGACATAAAAATGTTCATATCCCAAGTTGTCGAAATTCAACAGAAGGTATTAACAGATCAACAAGACTTGCTTGTAAAAGTGGGAACCATTCAAAACCACTTTCAGACGATAGATCAAGTGTTAGAAAATATTTCTTTGAGAGAAAGAGAAGTTGGGGCAGCTCGGGTTGTGTTGACGGGCGAAAGTGAGATCGG
>CBVK0104148917.1:0-10440 GCA_900067695.1 Picea abies
TTTATTTAACCATTCATCAATCATTCATTAATTGAGAAACAATAATCACATCTAAACTCAAATCATAATGCACAGAGTTTAGCATGGAAACCCAATCGGGGAAAACAATAAAACTTATCTTTATAAATTCATGTAGGCACCAACCTACTATTACAAAGATTGTATGCATGAACCTACTGGAGATACCAATATTCTCAATTGAGCACCAACCCAACAAGATGTAGACACCAATATACTAGAGACACCAATCTGCTCCACTGAGCACCAACCTAGAAGCACCTATATTCACCAACCTATTATTACAATATTTGCAGACATCGACCTGTTGGACACACCAATCCCCTCACCTGAGCACCAACTCAACAAGATATGTGTAGACACCAATCCAAGATATTCATACACATATTACTTATGAATTCAACTGTGTGCTTCATTTCATAGACAATCCTTCGAACCATAGTCACATGTAGCCTTCATGCTCTAGCCAACATCATAGCATCATTCCAAAATATAACCACTGACAGTAACATCACAACCTCAAAATAGTGCACACGGAAGCATCACAGTGATGAAAACATCACAATATGAAAATAGAACATACAATATCATCACATTGATGACAACATTACAACCTCATAATAGCGCACATGGCAACATCACAGTGACGACAACATCACAACATCAGATTAGTGCACCTTGAGAACAAGAAAGGCCCTAATAAAATCCCTTAGACTTCTCTTGCACACCTTTATATCCCAATAATACACTCGAACACCTTTAGCGCACCTCAGATCACTTCTGCACACCTTAAAATTGATATATTTTTGGGTTTATGTACAAATGTGCACATTTAACCTGCATTTATAGTAATTTTATCCCAACTTCCAGGGCCGACCTATAAAGATTGGTTGAATCGACCTAAATTTTCTGGCTAGTTTGTTGGAAGAAAAAATCCATATCTCCTCATTCCTAGGGATTTAGAGGGAATGCTATATAATGTTGGAAAGGTATCATAATAATATTTGCAACCATATAACTTGTTCTCCCATTTTATCTAGGTATGTAGGGTAAAAATGCCTTCAAAGATAGGGTATCTAAACTGATCATAAAAAATCCAAAAGTAATACTTTTAGCAATCTCCATTTTGCAATATTTATCTTGGACATCTGTAGGCTTATAATATTTATCTCGTACATCTATAGGCTCCCCCTATATTTGAAATCAATGAAAAAAATATTTCCAACAATCTCCCCCTTTGTCATTGATGGAAACCATTAGTCAATTCTGATACTCCCCTTGTTTGCAACTTTCCTTGTGTCTGCAATTCTTCCTCTATCTTCAACGTTTCCCCCTTTGACATCAATGGCAAAGGGATGCTCCCCCTGAGCTTGTGATTCCATTTACTGAAAATATGAGAGAGAGATATTACTTCCATACAATATTTTTCTCCTTTGAATTTATCGAGTATGCATACATCTCTTGAGTTTCTATTTGCATTTTCCACTAATCTTCTCAGAGTTTCTTTTCTTATATCGCACCCTTTAGAATGAAATGTGAGGTTGTAACCTTGATCACACATTTGGTTGACACTTAGAATATTATGATTTAACCCTTCAACATACAAGACATTTTGTGTCTTAGTCTTTCCATTATAAAGACTAACAATACCTTTTCCAACTATCCTTGCAAATGCCTTATCTCCAAAACTAACATTGCCTCCTTTTTCTTCCTTCAAGGTGAGAAACTTGGTATCGTCCCTTGTCATGTGTTTTGAATATCCATTATCAATGTACCATTGGTTTCCTTCATTTTGAGCATAAAGCGCAAGTCCACATTATTCCTTCTTCGAATTTATTTTCTTCCTTTTCCACACCCTAGTGTATTCTTCCCTATGCTTGGTAATAATGTCTTCTTGTTTAGGAAACTTTATCATGATGCTTCTAGAGTCATGTTTTATGTGCTCATAGTTATTTCACTTATAAGCTTTAGTATCAAGTAGAGGAGAAAACTAATTGTAGTTTCTATTAGCAAACCCATGATAAGTTTTGGTTTTGTTGCTCACATAGTCATCCTTTGAGGTTTTGTAAGAACCTCTATTTATATCTTTCACATGATCACTTCTTGCATAAGCTCTACAATCTATTTCTTTGTGACCAAAATTATTGCAAGAAAAAAAAAATAGCCAAGAAAGATATTTTGGTACTGGTTTCTGAAAGGTCTTTGTGGTGGAACAACTCTTCTAAACTCATTCTAGTTGTTCTTGTGAGAAGAATTAGGTTTTTGTTGGTCATCATTTCCTTTCCTATTGTTTCTTCATTGTTGGTGGAGCCTTTGATAATATTAGCATGGCTTTCATCATTTTCTTCATTTTCTTTTTCTGATGGATTTGTGACTTTAATGCTTGCATCTCCCTCGATGGTATTTTGTTTTTCATCGTAGCTGAGACATGTCTTGTTGAATGGTTACCTTTGGAAACTAAGAATATTATCTAATATTTCAGTACTCTTTCCAAACTTCAAGCTTATATTCAACTGATCAATTGTTTTCTCTAGTTCCTTTCTTATGGAAACTATTTAAGATTCTATCTTCTTGCAATTTTCTTCCTTTTTTTTAGCTAGCTTCTCACCACTTCTTTTGTCCTCTTTGCCTCTTCTAGTTTAGTCTTAAGGATAATAATTGTCTTCTTTGTTTCTTCAAGATCTTGAGAAGATGTTCTTTGCAAACATAACGAAGAATACACAAAGGTGTGGAAAAGGAAGCACGAAGAATAGAAGAAGGAAGAATGCAGACTTGAACTTTATGCTCAAAATGAAGGGAACCAATAGTACATTGATAGTGGATGTTAAAAACATATGACAGGGGACCAAACCAAGTTTTCCACCTTGAAGGAAGAAAAAGGAGGCAACGTTACTTTTGGAGATAATGGCTCTACAAGGATAGTTGGAAAAGGTATTATTAGTCTTGACAATGGAAAGACTAAGGCACAAAATGCCATGTATGTTGAAGAGTTAAAGCACAATATTCTAAGTGTCGGTCAAATACATGATCAAAGCTACAACCTCACATTTCATTCTAAAGGGTGTGAGATAAGGAAAGCAGCTTCAAGAAGATTAGTGACAAATCCAAATAGAACCTCAAACGATGTATACATACTTGATGAATTCAAAGAAGAAAAATGTTGTATGGAATAGAAGTTGGGAGTGATATCCCTCTCATATCCTCAGTAAAGGGAAGCACAAGATCAAAGAGAGAAACCCTTTTCCATTCACGTCAAAGGGGGAGAAGTTGCAGACAGAGGAAGAATTGCAGACACAAGGAAAGTTGTAGACAGGGGGAGTATCAAAATTAATTAAGGGTTGCCATCAATGATAAAGGGGGAGATTGTTGAAAAAAATATTTTCATTGATGTCAAAGATAGGGGGAGACTACAGATGTCCAATATTAATATTACAAGCCTAAATATGTCCAAGATAAATATTGCAAGATGGAGATTGTTGGAAATATTTTTTTTGGATTTTTAATGATCAGTTTGGATACCCTATATTTGAAGGTATTTTACCCTACATACCTAGCTCAAATGGGAGCACAAGTTATATGGTTGGACATATTATTCCAAGACATTTCCAACGACATATTGTATTCCCTCTAACTCCCTAGGAATGAGGAGATATTAACTTTTTGATCTCACAACCTAGACAAAAAAATTAGGTCGACTTAGCCAGTCTTTACAGGTAAACCCTAAAAGTGGAGACATAATTACTATAAATACATGATAGATTTGTGCATTTGTAGTGCAACCAAGAAATATATCAAGTATGAGGTGTGCTAAATGAGTTGGTTTGTCTTTTTGGGATCTAAAGGTGTGCAAGAGGAGTATAAGGGATTTTCTTGGGGTCTTTATTGTTCTCAAGGTGTGTGATGCTTCCATGTGTGCTATTTTGAGGTTGTGATGCTACATTGTGTGTTATTATTAGGTTGTGATGTTTCCATAAGGGATTATATTCTGGGAATGATTCTATGAGGCTCGCTATGGCATGGAGGCTACATGTGACTATGGTTGGAAGGATTGTCTATGGGATGAAGAATGCAGGTGAAGTTAGAAGTACTCTATGTATGAAGATCTTGGTTTGGTTTATACACATATTTTTTATTTTGTTCTCAAGTGAGGGGATTGGTGTCTCTAGTAGGTTGGTGCTTGCAAATAGTGTAATAGTAGGTTGGTGCCTATAGGTGATGTTGATTTGGTGCTCATTTGAGGAGAGTGGTGCCTACATCTTGTTGAGTTGGTGCTCAGTTAAGGAGATTGGTGTCTCCAATAGGTTGGTGCCTATTATATTTGTAACATTAGGTTTGTGCCTATATATGTTTATAAATATAATTTTATGGTTTTCTCCCGATTGGGTTTCCATGTTAAACTCTACGCATTGTGATTTGAGTTTATATGTGATTATTGTTTCTCAACTAATGAATGATTGATGAATGTTTAAATAAAGTAAAAAGTATCTTATACTGATTCAACCCTACCCCCCTGTCAGTATAAGCATAATTTCAACAACCATGAATTAGATACAGAGGAAGCACAATTTGTGAGAAAGCTAAAAAGAGGATCTGGAAAATACAAAGCTAAGCTACCCTTCAAATGTTCTAATTGTGGTAGAGTGGGATATTTTGATGCTAAGTCTCTATATGAAAAATGGAAAGACAATGATGATTAGGATAGTATTGATAAAGAAGAGCATAACAATAAAATCAAACCTTATAGACACAAAATAGGAAAATATACTAAGAAGAAGAGTTTCTACTCTAGAGAGGACAATAGTTCGTCTGAAGAATGTGATGGATATGTTTCTGATATTGAGAAAGAATAATTCCTCTTCATAGCCATGGATACAAATCCTACTAATGAAGAAAATGAAGAAAATCAGAAAGAAAAATTATATTAAGAAGAAAAAGACATTAATGGGGAAGTGAATCTAAAGAAGAACGCATTAGTGCCTTAGAAGAAATAGACAAACTCTTGGGAAATAATATAAAGAAGAAAGAGAAATTGCAGAAATATGAAAAAAAATACCATGACCTTGAAAAAACATAGAATACAATTATCATCTAAAAGACTCAACTAGAAGAGGCAAAAAGGGTACAAGAAGTGGTGAGAAGACGACTGAAAGAAAAGGAAGAAAATAGCAAGAATCTAGAAGTTGAAATAGTTTCCTTAAGAAAAGAATTGGAGAAAACAATTGATCAGTTGAAAAAAAGCTTGAAATTTGGAAAGAGTATTGAAATCCTAGAGAATATTCTCAGTTTCCAAAGCCCACCATTCATCAAGACAGGTCTTGACTATGATTAAAAACAAAAGATCCTCGAAGGAGATGCAATCACTAAGGTCACAAAGCTATCAGAAAAGGAAAATGAAGAAAATCCTAAAAGTTGTTCCAATGTTCTCAAAGGATCCAACAACAATGAAAGAAACAATAGAAAAGATAATGATAACCAATACAAATCTGATTCTTCTCACAATAATGAGTTCATAAGAGTTGTTCCACGAAGAACACCTTTCACAACATAGTACCAAAATCTATTTCTCGACAATTGATCTTCTTGCAATAATTTTGGTCATAAAGAAATAGATTGTAGAGATTATGCAAGAAGTTATCATGTGAAAGATAGATAAGCAGGTTCTTATAAGGCTTCAAAGAATGATTATGTGAGCAAAAAAAACAAAAGTTCTCATAGGTTTGTCGATAGAAACTACAATTCATTTTCTCCCCGATTACAATATTGAATGTTATAAATGCAATAACTATGGGAACATAGCACATGAATTTAGAAGCAGCATGATAAATTCCCCTAAACAAAACAGGGAAGAATGTTTTCTTACCAAGCATAGAGAAGAATATACAAAGGTTTAGAAAAAGGAAGCAAGAAGAACCAAAGAAGGAATAATGTGGACTTGCATTGTATGCTCAAGACAAAGGAAGCCAATGGTACATTTATAGTGGATGTTCAAAATACATGACAGGGGATCAAAAGAAATTTCTCATCCTAAATGAAGAAGATGGAGGCAATATTCCCTTTGGGGATAATGCTACTGCAAGGATAGTTGGAAAAGGTATTGTTAGTCTTGATAATGGAAAGACTAAAACACATAATGTATTGTATGTTGAAGGGTTAAAACACAACCTTATAAGTGTTATCCAAATGTGTGGAAAGACTAAAACACATAATGTATTGTATGTTGAAGGGTTAAAACACAACCTTATAAGTGTTATCCAAATGTGTGATTAAGGTTAAAACTTCACTCTAAAGGATGTGAGATAAGGAAAGTAGGCTCAGGAAGATTAGTGGAAAATGCAAACAGAACCCCAACAAATGTATACATTCTCAATGAAGTCAGAGGAAAATGTTGTATGGGACAAGTATATGAAAGATAGTTGTGGCATAGAAGGATGGGTCATATAAAATTTGAAAATCTAGTAAAACTTAGCAAGACATAAGCAATAAGAGATATGCCAAGAATCTCAAAACTGATGGACACTATTTGCAATCCATGTCAATGTAGGAAGAAAACAAGAGTCAGTTTGAAAACAAATGAGTACTCAACTTCAAATCCATTGGAACTTGTACTCATGGATCTCTATGAGACAACAAGAACACAAACTTTAAAAGGTGAGAGTTATTTTATGCTACTTATTTATAATTACACAAGAATGACATAGGTTACATTTCTTAAAGAAAAATCTGAAGAATTTGAGAAGTTTAAGCTTTCAAATCCCTAGTTGAAAATGAGACTGATTTAAAAATCAAGTGCTTAAGATCAGATAGAAGAGGTAAGTTTATATCCTATGAATTTTATGAATTATGTAATAATCATGGAAATAGAGACATTTTTCAGTAGCAAGGACTCCAAAACAAAGTGGAGTTGTAGAAAGAAAGAACAAAACTATACAAGAAATGGATAGAACAATGTTGAAAGAAGTCAAACTACCAGACACCTTTTGGAGAGAATAGTTGAAAATGAGACTGATTTAAAAATCAAGTGCTTAAGATCAGATAGAAGAGGTAAGTTTATATCCTATGAATTTTATGAATTATGTAATAATCATGGAAATAGAGACATTTTTCAGTAGCAAGGACTCCAAAACAAAGTGGAGTTGTAGAAAGAAAGAACAAAACTATACAAGAAATGGATAGAACAATGTTGAAAGAAGTCAAACTACCAGACACCTTTTGGAGAGAAGTAGTCAACACAACAGTCTACATCTTGAATCAAGCACAAATTAGAGTAAATAACAACAACACACCTTATGAATTATGGAAAGGAAGACCAACTACAGCCAAATAATTCAAAGTATTTAGGATAAAGTGCTATATAAAGAGAAATGAAGACAATTTAGGCAAGTTTGATTCCAGAACAAATGAAGGTATCTTTCTTGGCTATGTTGATGGAAGCAAGGCCTACAAACGCTACAAAAAAATATTGTGCAAGGTTGTAGATAATATTGATATAAGAGTGGATGAAGCCATACCTCATAATGAAAAGTCACAAACAAATGAAGGTCTAGAGGAGAGAATATACAAAGAAGAAGAAAATAATCAAGAAGAAGAATAATCTAGAAAGTTAGATTTTTGGCGATATAGATGCAGGAGTTCAAACTAGAAGAAGATTGAACTTTTCTTTGCTATCTAAAATAGAGCCCAAAAGAAGAAGAAAATAATCAAGAAGAAGAATAATCTAGAAAGTTAGATTTTTGGCGATATAGATGCAGGAGTTCAAACTAGAAGAAGATTGAACTTTTCTTTGCTATCTAAAATAGAGCCCAAAAATTTTACACAAGATAGTGAAGATAAGCAGTGGGTTAATGCTATGGAACAAGAACTAAATTAGATTGAGAATAATTGGGTCTATGTTGGTCATCATTTCCTTTCATGTTATTGCTTTCATTGTTGGTGGAGCCTTTGAGAATGTTAGCATATCTTTCAAGCTTTTCTTCATTTTATTTTTTTGATTTGTGACTTTAATTCTTGCATGTCCCTCAGTGGTCTTGTTGATGATTAGACCTATTAAGATCCAAACAACAACCTCGTGAGAATATAAATATTCCCCTACGTTTTTATAGAGGTGGTACTCCTTTGTAAATTCTTTAAAGATTTATCTTGAATATATTGGGATGATGATATAAAAAGGGAGAGTGCTAAATAGAAACTCCAAATCTTTGTCACTCAAATAAATAAAAACATAATTGATTGAAAATAATATACATACACCAAAGAATTCATGAGAAAAGGACCAGGAATCTTCACACATAAAAATATAATATTTGCATAAATATTGTACATAAATAAATAATAATTACAGAAAAGATAAAATAAATCTCACACCCACACAATATTCAATATATGAGAGAACTTTAAAAGAATCTTTTCATTTAAAAGAGGATAGAATATGATAGGAAAACAAATATCTCATGCTCAAAACTCAGAGTTCAAAAGATATTATTAAACTTTATCCTTGAAGCGGTTCTCTGGGATTTTTTCAAAAAATAATATAGTCTTTGATAGTATTGAAAAATAAATTGCATTCGTCCAAAGTTGGACTAGGATTGGGATCTCGTGGACCATAAAATGAAAGATCGGAATAGGGTTGAACCTGAAAGGATGACAAAGAGAAGTGATCAAAAATCAATTATATTTTCTTGGGATATATTAAACACAACTTGATGACTTCTAAACAGGAAGAGAAAAGAATGGAAAAGAATGTGATCGATTTTACTCACTATGATGGTGTTCTCTCTCTCATTATTTGTTTACCAACACTCCTTTTGTATTATTTTGAATTGCGGTTTTTGGGCCGGTTGTAACTGACACTTCTTGATTTTCTTCAGTTATGTTAATTAAGGCTTTCTTTAACCAATTCTCAACATAATCCCTCATGGGAGTGACAATTACTTCTTCTCTCACTCTTATATAAAATAATGAGTTTTCAATATCTCGGTAGTCAATGGAAACTTGGTGATGTATCTTCAATGTCCTCATTCTTGTTCACTTAATTGAATAAACGATTTTTGACCTCAAATTCTGAGTATTCTATTATCCCATTGAATCTTTGCATTGATGTAGATTTTAATACTTCAATTTTTTCCTCAAACAATTCCTTAGTCATAAACATTGAATTTAAAATGATTTTTGTACCATCAACCTCTCTTGTAGTTTCAAATAAGTCCAGATCAATTAATTTTAAATAGCATTCACCCCTCTTGACAATTAAAGTTCAAGGTCATACAACATTTCTTTTAAGCATTTTATTCTTTTTATCCAATAAGCCTTTAATTGTTTAATACGAGTTGGGGAGGGTAAGTATTCTTCCTTTCTTTTATGTTCAGACATATTTGAAACTTTAATCACAAAAGTAGTGATTTCCTCTTTATAAAACCCTTCATCATTTTTCACATCAGCTTCCAGGCATTATTTCAATTTGACATTTTTCAATGCCGAAGCAATAAAATTGTTTGTTAATTCCTATGTCTCAAGAATTAGAGACGTTCTCTTATGAATATTCTTTCCAATATATTGTCTAATGGTCGCAAATAAACTTGATGTTCCTTTCAATTTCGAACTAGACTTTGGTGTGCCACCCGAAGTCTTCCATGTCTTCATAGTGGTCATTGGAATTGCAAATATTGGAGGTGGCATCAATGCAATTTCCAATTCTTTGATTATTTCTTTCAATTGGGTGTTTTTCATTTTCCATATCATTAACCAATACTTCAAGTGAGTCCCATGTAGACCTATAGAGGTGAGCAATTATGGAAGGTGGTATACTATTGAGATCTAATTCAGAACCAGATTTTCCTTGAATCCTTTTATTCTTTGAATGGGATCTTTCAAAAAATAATTTTTTATAGCTTCTATCAAATAAATCATTTTTTATAGTGAATGATTCCTCTTCTGAAAAGGCATGTTCTTGAGTTGCAATTCCAGCAGCAACTTCCCTGCTCTCTTGAAGTCTCTGCTCATTGTCAGGAAATTATATATTCTTGATATCAATATCCAGCTCCATATCTTCAAGGAGAACCTCATATTCAGGTACGATTTTTCATACCTCTTGTTGGGTACTTTGTCTTTTTCTTTTAACCTCAAGCTTATGAGACCACTCCAATTATCCCATTGGAGAGTTTTGGTCACCTCCATCATCAGAATTATTTGCCAAATAATTATTTTTCTCTGGTGATGTTGATTGATGTTGACTGAAAACTTTTCTTGGGTAAGTCGCTTCTCTATGAAACATTGGGAGAATGAATACTTCTTTCATTAACCACTCTTCCCCTTTGTTTGTGCTAGTATGTAGTACTTGTTATCACATGGATTTTCAAGGGTCAATAAAATCTTTAGTTTGATTTTGAGTCATAGTTTTACCTTAGGTTATAGGTTTTATGTCCCTTT